>WOGO01002709.1:0-15396 GCA_015342085.1 Leptinotarsa defecta | reverse complement strand
CAAAAAACCATGTTTCTTGCTAAAGTAGTTTACAAAATATTACGCTTAATTCAAAATTTGTTAGAACCAGCCCCCGTCTCCCCTACTTGAAAATCATTTATTACTCCGCTGCTTAAAGAAATAGACTAGTACTAGTCTAGTACATTAGTACTAGTACTAGACTAGTACATTAGGCATTCCATGCACATTATAATTGCCCTTCACACCTTACAATGCAAATTAGTATGTTAATTATCGAAAAATGTTTTTCCATGTCTAGATAAAAGACGTAATACAAAAACAAGAAAGAATTAAGTTTTTTATGAAACTTTCTGTTAAGAAATTATAGGAATTTTTATGAATACAATATACAATATCTGAACTATGGCTTTCTCAATTCATTTTCGATATTATTTAATGAATACAGATTTCTAATGTAAAAAATGTATTTTGATTTATCTTGATACCTAATATAATTTTTGCAGAAAATTGATCTCATCACCTTTCATTAAACAGTATGCAAATGTAAAACTAATGTTTCAAAAGTTGGTGGAATTCCTAATTTCAACAACAGAGGTATACCGGTGGAGACTCAATTGAAAGTGGGACTCACCGTTTATATTTTTGGTAGAAAATTTCAAGGAAAATTTACATATTTCTACCGCTGAGCTTCACCATTAAAAGTTCATACCTACATACTAAATACATGGACACATGTGTGTCATTACAGAAATTAAAGCTAACTTTGTTTCCGACAGAGAATTTTATCGATCAGAGCGCCAAGTATAAAAATGTTTCAGTTTGACTATCGATAGATAGATGGCGGAACGTGTTTGAACATTCAAAACCAGAGTCAATGGAAATTCAGTGAATCATTTACTGGAGATCTAGTTAATTCATTATCTGTATGTGAGTGTTCTGTGAGTTCACATATAATTTTCTTTCAAGATGAACAATAGCTGCAACTATGATTCAATAAAATTGAATTTGCCTTTGTATTTTTTTTATCCGCCCTAACGCTTTGAAAATGTTTAGATACATTTTCTATCTTTATTTGTGAAAGATATTAGACATTGAATCCAGTTCAACCTTAAACGGCCATTCTATTTTATTGAGGTAGGGATGGAAAGAAGATGCAATTCTTTTTATTGAGATAATTTTGATTATCAAGAGAAAAAAGATAGATAGATATTTATAAAACATAAACATGATCTATCTCAAGAAACTTTCCACAGTTTTTGAAGAGTTTTAGGTCCATACATTCGTTAATGGAATCATAATCGATGTAAATCATACATCGAACGCAGTAAATATTTGAGCTGTACATGGCTGTATGGCATGAACTAAGATTCCTCCTCTGCCTTTCACGGCAAGGCAATTAGATGAAACCAGAGCCTACAAAACAAAGCAAGGTTTTGAAGGACAAGCCTGAGTAAGTACTGGTGATGATGTCTCTCCTTGAAAAGACGCCATCTTTGGGATTTTTACAGGCTTTAAAAGCCTAGCAATGCATTTATGGTGCAGCCTACCTGATTGGACCTTCCCAGGACGAAACAGTTCTACAGATCTTTCGCATGTTGAATCACGAATATATTTTTGTTAGTTCTGGTTCCATCTGACACATTATCATTTCAAAACCATAATTTTTGTCACCGGCAAAATTTGTTGAAATTTGTTTTTTTTTGTTAAGCAGCTGTCGCTTTCTAAGGACGGTACACAATGAAAATTTAAAATTCGACAGTTGGATTATGAATCCTATAGACTGTCAATAGGAAACAATATTTCAAACTCATCAAAATCTGTAATGAACTTGAAAACGCTAAATACGAAGAATATGAGATAAAGGGAGATTCACCAGGAGGAAATTCCTCGCATTTCACTAACAATCTTCTGTACTTTGATTACTTCAAGAGCCGTTCTATTTATTCAACGATCACACTCCGTTGATTTCAATCGAGGATGTCGAATAGAAACTCGTTTGACATCAAGTCGAGGAAAGGCTCAGAATCCAGTATTTCCTTCAATAATATAGCAATCAAGAGCTGCAAGGATCCTCTGGTATTGCCCTCGAACCCTTTCTTTCCTTCGCCGTAGGAAATAATGAAATTCCCAGAAATGACGGGAATTCGTTGTGTTCGGTGTGGTGGATCCCAGATTTTTATCGTTCTAATTGAGGCGAGTGTCTGTCGATGAACTTTCAGTGAACGGAAATTCTCGCTTGGAATGAATAGAGTTGTACACAGTGGATAACTTTTTTCTGCTGTTTGTGGTCGTCCTATAGTTTGTCTTTTGCATTTCATTTCTTCACTGAATTCAACAATGGCACAATAAGTTTTGCATGAATTCCTAATGAATTATCAAGTATTCACGTGTTAGTAATATATCTACTTCCAACCCTCTATTTTTATGAGTTTATTATCACCATTGCACTCGTGCGGAGCCGGGGCGGTTGCTAGTATATATAATACGTTAATTGCAGTTTTGACCGTAGAATCTAAAACAAGGTTTAGGTTATCAAAATTAGTTCATTCGTTCGATAGATATATTGTGCATTTCGTGAATTGGATAACTGATAAGCATAATGGTTGGATTATAGAATATTGTTGTGAGACAAGGTATAAAAGAAACATCCTTTTCAGTTAATAGATAGGATAGTTAATAGAGTATGGAGCTGCCCATTCAACAACTCATAAAATGTTGTTTGAGCCATTGAGTTACGACTGTAATGCATCAACTCTGCAATTCGTTATTTCAGCTGAATCTTCAGATTTCCAAACAGGATAGATTATTTTTCCACAAAATTGGATACCTGTTGTTTTTCAAAATATGACATACTTGTATATGATTGAAATGTGTACAGACTTCATTTTGTTCTTGAGCTACTTTGATTTATTCATCTCATTAGCCATTAAGAGCTATCTGTGTTGCTACATTTTATTTAAGCGTCGTCTAAATGAACAGTATCCAGTGAGCGGCCTTTTGATTATGTTGAACCGACCCCTTATCAGTTGAAGCAATTTTTTTCAGGCGGTCCCCTCTCCAAAGTTTTTCAATATGTGTTCTCATTGACCCATTTCCTGATTTTGATCCAGTAGTAATAACTTTGTTTTCCCTACAGATTTATTCGATCCCGTATCTCAAGTTGATAATCTATGTTTGGGATCCTCATGGATTTTTTTTCTTGCCTTTTGGGTTCATCGGCGTCCCAATGTCACTTCACTGTCAGATGATAGTGATACATTTAAGATTAATTTACGGTTATGACTCTTTTAATTGCTTTCTTTCTAGTTTTACAAAAATATTCATACGGATAAGCACATTAAAAATTTCGATATTAATACTAACTTGTTCATTAAAATTCTTTATTGTTGTACTGAATCCATTGATAATTCAACACTATTGAAAAATGCAGGAAGATTCATTTCCATATATATCCATCTAAAAACAATGTGAAAATCCAGCAAATGAATAAAAGATGAGGCAAATACCCTATAATTTTTGTTCGCAAATCCCACATGTTGGAACTACCAAACTATGTATTCGAGGATACAATGTATTGATGAACTGATGTTAGTGAATTCATCATACACACAAATATTAACCTCGTGCATTATCAGTGCCTATAATTGAAATCGTGTTCCAAATCATCGATTGATATATTCAGTACTGAAACTTTTGAATGTATTTCATTTCAATTATGTAGTGTATAATAGGATCTGAAGAATCGCCATTTTGCTACTCGAGCTTGACGAACATCTGCAAATATCCATCATACGTTCAAATAAAAACTAGATATTTTTTCATGAACGATCTGAAAAAATCGTCTGTTTTACCTCATGGATAAATTAAGTGACGATAAAATTCATAATTACTTCAAAAAATTTGTAATCAAAGTGTCTCATATACAAATAAAGTTGTGACACAGTTGTGAAAGCTACCTATTATTGAAAAATCATGGTTCATTTAAGGAATTCTCAAATTCACTTTCTCTTTCTCTATCTTCATAAAAAACGTGGGAAACTTTCGAAGGTAGGAAGGAATCAATTATGTTCGACATACATTTTTCAAAAAGATGTGTAGATTATGAATAGAAGTTACTTTTCAGCAAAGGCTACTTCTCAAAATTTCATATCAGACCTTTTTTGGAGTATTATACTCATGTATGGAACTCCTGAAGCTGCTGGATTGAAGATTTTCATGTAGTGCTTGTGTTTTTTCCTTGAAAAAGTTAATCAAAAAAACACTCCTCAAAAAAAATGAGCCGGTTGGGCCGAAAATTTTCATAGAAACAATGAAAAATTGATGACTCAGAAACGAAAAAAAAATGCATGACAAACATGGGGATTATTCTGATAGATCTCTCCAGTCCTGCATGAACATCCTCGAGGATATTCTCGGTACCTTTTTTGCATTATAGAGACATTTCGAGCATAGGTGGAATTGCCCTACATATTTCAATTTGGAGTATACTTGGGAATGATATAAATTATTGTGTAGTTTAACTCTAGAATTTTTTGGGGTATCTGAATGGAAACATCGCGCTGATAAGTTCAGAAGTGATGTTTTCATTTGAGAAAATCTTCAACAGACATTTAAAACACTTGATAATCTAACAACTTGAGAGTATTTTTCACCAACCGATTTTGATACAAGGAGAACGGTAATTTTAGAATTCCGCTTGTATTTCTTGACAGCATGTCGACACAACTAACTCCGAGTTCCCCACTTTTGTCGCAGCCTACAAACTTCAATGGAGATTATAAGGTTTCCATTCCACTCAAGACATACTACAACAATGTCAAATTAAGCGAATAGCAAAATTAATTTAGGGAAGACAAAACGCGCTATTTGACTAAATGTTAATTTATAAGTTAACCTCTACGAATGCAAGAGACAGATTTATACTGAAACTTGTGTCGGGTTGCCGAAATAATAGAAGAAATGCCAGATACAAAGCAATGTCGCTCTTAATGAACCACCGAGGGCAACTCGATTTAAATTAAAATGGAGATTTTCAGCAAGCATTCGGTGAATGAACTACTAGTGGTATCACAGCAATAAAATGGTTGTTGAGACTACTCAGTTTGAATAATCAGGTCAAGTACTAACTGTATTTAATTAAGGAATTCCACTGAATTGTTTTTTTTCTCGATTCATTTGATTGTTCAGTGGCACAATGCTGTTCTCCTATCTTTGAGAGTGGTTAATAATGAAAAATAACATTAAGCTATATCGTTTTCCAGGACGTTTAGTTGTTAGGCAGTAACAGTATGTTTGTCGGCATATACGACTAGAGCCTTATCGAAATCCCTTAAGTTTCCCACCTATTCAGCCACACAAGGTTGTGAAACATACGTTTTATTTTCTCGTGGCACATCCTAAGGATGATAGTTGGTGTACCTTTATGAATATTATCTACTGGACACTATAATAACATTCACAAAAACAAAAATACGCTTTTCCATTTTGATTTTCCGTTTCGTGCATTGATTATAATGACTAGGAATTGCATTCGTCTTACATTCAATTATTATATACAGTGAGGAAACCTATAATGGAATAAAATCCACATCACCAGCATCCATATGATGATTGGACCAAAATTTCATTAGACAACTCTCATCTCTCTACTGAAAAATCCATGTCCATGTCTTCTTAGTAGCTTCAGCAGGATGGGGCACCACTGCATCTCACAGAATATTCAAATACAGTGTTCAAGAATAGATGGATAGAGTTGCTTTCACTTTCTATTCTGTGTACTCTCGAATCTGGTGTGAAAATCTTGTTGAAGAATTCTTTCATACCCCTACAGAATATATCTGAAGAAGGTTTCATTATAGGTAACTTTCAACAAGGAATATAATTGCCCAATTGAATTTGACTTGTTTAAGTTTAGGATTGAAGTGGCATTTTATCCTACTTTCATCGTGAACCAGGAACAAAGGCGCTAACATAGAAGGACACATTGAAGTGATTTTCTCTCGCATCTTATTTCGTGGTGGCTTTCTATTGCCTTTCACTTCATGGTGGTTTCAAAATGAGTTCCCATCTTCACTCACTTAACAAAAGCTGTAATTTGACCTATATTTGACTGTTGAGTTTCATAAACTCTCTGCATTTTTGAACATTTCGGTTCCACTAACAGAAATGAGAGTTATTATGCGGAAATTTCTAGGAGATTCTGTACTTTTCCCATACTCTGTATTGTAGTTCCATTTTTCGATCCGAAGAATATTTTCAGTGGCACAGAGTGTAGTAACTGATAAGCAGTTCAATGGAATGGAAGTCACAATAGACCGCGAACCTTTGACCTCTGGTATCCTTTACTATGTAAATTGGAACTTTGATATATTCCCTGCTTCCTTTTCGAATTCCTTTACATGTTGTTGGGGAGGGCGCGAATGGATAAATTTATTATCACTATATCATAAAGATATCGATTGAAGGGCACGAAGGCGAGTCAGTTTGGATTTTCCCAATATTGAACAGAAGCGAGAAAGTTCACGTGGAAGAAAAAGAACAGGTGGTGAAACCAAATTCGGAGGATAACATTTTCTCGCTGAGGCAATTCGGCGATAGAAGAGAAATGTGATATACACTACACTCTTCAAAAAAACAGAACACTCTTTTTTTTAGAATTTTACTTTTAATATACTTGAAATGGATATGAATAATTAATACATTCACGATTTCAACCTTTCTATCATCGATCTTAACATTAACCTCATTAACATTTATATTTTCATATCTATATGATGTAACATCATTGCCCAAAAGTTTGTCTAAATAATGAGATACTTCAACAGCGATTTTCAGATTTTTGTCACATATACTTTCAAGAAAGTCGACAACAAATAAATAATAATAACAATTATGATGGTGCTACAACGGTCTCAAAATAGATCTCTGCAGTTTTCCACAACTCACATTCAATTTCAATGAATATTCATTGCCTTCTTTTCCAGTTTGTTCTCTATCTGATGCTAACGAATTTTGCACTTACATGGATATTTCGTTTTCGAGAATATTTCTGATAAAGTCCAACAACTGAAGTGAAATACTCCAGTTGAATGTAAATGCTGTCGATTTTCATTTTTATTGCTTTTTATCTAGTATCCACTCATTTAATGTTATTCACCGTTTTTGAGAAACATGATATTGTTGTCATGACACTATAATATTTTAGGAATTCACGGTAGGATATCAAAAACAATGCACCTCATTTGAAGGAGAGGGAAAGCAATAACAGAACTTTTTCAATAATGCTAAAATTCGGGTCAGTAGGTTTTTACGGTAAGTTCAGGGCTATGCTGCTTCGTAGTTTCATTAAATTCCTGCCCTCCGACGTTATTGGAAGACTTCGGGCATCTTTTATTATTATAGCAGTCCGACTAGGATCTCAAACAAACCTTTGTAATATTTTGCCTCCGGAAATTTCATTTTATGAAATAATATATTTCGGTTTCAACTTTAAGTAATCTTACTGAAACCCTTGTGATTAATGAACTGCAATATGGGCGTATCTGGGGGAAAATATTCGAATTTGGGTGATTGAAAATAATTCGACCGATCCAAATACCAGTGTTGAAATTTTCACTAAGGATTGGGCTGCTTGAAAAAGACTCAACACTTTAACAGTGGTAGGTCTAGATACGGGTGAACTCTGTATTAAGGTTCACGAAAAGAAATATAAATTTGTCTTCAATGTGAATGATCATCAGTATTGAACTAGATCCAAAAACCTTCTTTTGCCAACTGTTCATCATGCTATCCACACTGAAAACACTACTTCTTGAAAAAAAAAATTGTTATATTATTGATGATTTTTTATTTTCAGTATTTTTTTTTAGTTATTCTCCATCATGTACCTCTTCCTCAGTGAATGAGAAGTATTTCAGTAGAATGATCAAATTATCCATTCGTAGTAATATAGCAATGTAGCACTGTGTGTTTCAATATTAGTCGTAGTTGTGTTTATACTCTCCGTTATATATGTTTGAAATGGGACCTCATGACAATTTCTTTATTTAATACTTTGTGAATATTGACTTTTTAGTTATTGTATATATGCATTTCTTTGACATTTGTACTTTTCAACTGATAAATGAATATAATTATTCTGCTTTGCGAAGCGAATCGGTAGCCCACAAAATAACCAAATCATATATTTCGATTACAACTAAAGTGTTTCCATGAGGAGTAATCTAAGCTGTATGAACATGTTTATCGTTTTTTATGAAGTTTTCTCATATTTTTCGTGATACCCAAGTATTGCAACAGTATTTTCTGGCATATTTTTCCAAGACTGAACCAGATTCTTGGGTAGAATGGAAACCGATCTAATCCCCTGACAGTTTCAAGAGATATTGAATTTGTTGTTCACTTCATCTGCTCACCTATCAAATGAATGAAGGATATTGAATTTGCTCCTCATTCCTCTTACACTCCCGTCAAATAAATGATGCATGTTCCGCGCTCTTTTCCAGTTTGAGTTCCTTTTTCTTTATCTATGAGAACGTGTTTCTCGAGGAAACATTCATCCATTCCGAATTCTCTCTGTACTATTCCGCATATTCTCTTCCGCCACATCTGGCATGTAACATTTCGGTCTTCATCGTATACCCAACCGTGTTGTTCTCTACATTTCTGTTTCACCACAAAGAAATATAGCCCAGGCACATTGGGAGTTTACCTTGAAATAAGAGATAAGCTGTAGACCTGTACAAATCTTTATTTCGGCAATCTGAAAGTTGTCTCAAAAGTATCAACAAATTTGGTTTTCGCCTCCCATGATATTGGAGGTATAAAGAGACAGGAATCGTGTATATTGTCAAATTCAAACTAGGTTAGGAAATGCAGAATGCTGCAAAACCAACTCTTTGAACGGATAATGACAATTTCACCACCAGATCCAGATGAACTAATAAGCACTGTTTGGAATATTTGGTGTTGTAATGAATATTACTATACCATATTAATCTTCCTCTTGAAAATGATCACTTAGTGATCGGAGCACGTGTTAAAATAATGGTTTGGTGTTGAGATAAAACTCCAGTGATATATAATATTTTGTACTTTAAAAATGGTTATGGTTGACATATGACTTTGCAATGTTCTCTACTTGTTTACAGTGCAATGGGAAAGCTTGCCTCATGATTTATTGAAGCGAGTTTCGTGAAGAAAATACATTTGACTACGAAATCCTTGACAAATATATTTGATAACGAAGGTTGTAATATTGGAAATTTTTCAACGACCAAAAGCGCCCTGCCTCAAAAAAAGCTGAGCGTATAATTGAATGTTAGAGAAAAAAATCTGTCCAGAATTTCATACTGCACAATATTTATAATAGATGCAAATATCATTAAAACCATGAAAAGCGTGACAATTGCGAAAAAACTATTTTTTCACATTTCACCTTGAATATATCAAAAGACGGATACAACATTTTATGGGAATGTTGAGACAACATTCAAAATGTTCAAATGAAGATTCGTACGAGTTTACAGCTTCTCATATGTCAATCCAATATTGACACTTTTCTATACCAAATGCCCTGCATCAAAACACGAACCACTTACAAAGTTCTATTAAATTCAGACTCTGTACGAATCATAAGACAAACCTTCGACGTGATTAAGAGCGGAGCTGGCAATAAGAGTCAGGGCGTATGTCGGATAGAGGGTCCTATGGTGAATACAAATGAGTTGACGTGTCACACTATGCGCTAACTTATTTCAAATTTCTCGCGGATAGACAAAAATAAATCGCCACATCCACGGAGATGATTTCGTGGTAAATGATCTTGTTACTTCGAAAGTGCATTAAAGTGTAGGGTGTACATCCGGTGATATGAGATACTGTGAATATGTGAAAATTGAAAAAAATCATAACTATCTAGACTGGACTGGACTGGACTGGACTGGACTGGACTGGACTGGACCGGACCGGACCGGACCGGACCGGACCGGACCGGACCGGACCGGGCCGGACCGGACCGGGCCGGACCAGACCGGACCGGACCGGACCGGACCGGACCGGACCGGACCGAACCGGACTGGACCGGACTGGACTAGACTGGACTGGACTGGACGATAACATCTTCCCTCACATACGTTTTCCAGGAATGAGTGACAGGCATCTTCAGTGGTCTGTGTTATCGATTCCAAATTTGGAGATATTCCGACCGACAAAGCCTAAATTTCTACAATTATGAATAACATAAATTATAAGACAGTTATTGTGTTTTATAATCCCCTGCCCACGAAAACTTCAAAGGCATAGCTTCAAGAGGTAAATTCACTCCGGAGTAATAACAGAAAACATATTCCAGCGGAATAATTCCACAAATACAAACGTTTTCCACGTTACATTGTTCTTTGTACGTTTTCGAAATATCAGGCATTCGAGTTTCACAAAGCAAGACTGCAAACACTTGTTAAAAGTCATCACGTGCTAAATAACATTTCAACGCATTCTTTTCAGCCGGTGATGTTTGAAAACGCACTCATTTGTCTTTCACAATGCGCCATATTTCATTGTAACAGCGGCATCAGTTACAAATTCGAATGTCGGAATGGGAACGGGTTTCAGGGAATTTTCTCGAAAACTACATGACAGCCGGGCCAGGTTTTGAAAAATGCTGTTTTCGCTTCGTGGTAATTGAGGATCATTTCTTTTTTGATAAAACCATGTTCATGAAACACCAATCATTTTATTTTAATAAATAAATTCTTTTGGAATCAAGTTGGAATTCCGAATGCCAAAAAAAGTTCAAAATACCAGCTTCTACTGAAAAATCTTTTTGTAATTTTGACTCCAATCTCGAAATGTAAGTTTTTATTTCAGGACATACAATCCGCAGTTGGTATTCCAAAATTGAGATTATAAACCCAAGATTTCACTATGAAATCAGAATCTAAAATAGACAATACAGAAATTGAATTTTAATTTAAAAGGATAACTTTTTAGGAACCCTTCCATAAATCAAGATATGAAGATTATTTTTTCTTTTAAACTTCTTGTCTTGAACATACAAAACACTTACCTCTTTTGGACTCAGTTGCATAACATTAACCTCGTAATTTTTCAAAACTATAATTGTCTCCTATCCGCTATGCATGTAACTAGAAATTTGAGGTTTTCTCATGATGCAACCTTAACCATAAAACCTTTAATATTTTGGTTGTAGAATTAAACTGTAATAAAACTATCTTACTTGAATTAAACATTAATGATTGTTTCCTACACAAATTTGTGATTCCAAACAACAGATCTAGCATTACCTGCAGTTCTTCGGGACTATCAGCGTCAATTGCTAGATATGAATAGCAAGCGCCAAACGTGATGGCGAGCCCGCCCCCATGCGCAAAAACTCATTTTCAATGAAACCCCAACTACATCTCTTGCAAGACATACAAATGCTCTGTACAGAGGCGTATCATTACTTGTCCTCCAATGCTATTGGCGTTTGGCATTGTCTGAATAATTTGTGTAGTTTCTAAAAATAGGTCATCGACAAACAAAAAACCAGTCATCAAGAGTCAGGCATTTAAATGAACTGTACTACTACCTATAATACTATAATATGAAAAGAAATCACAAAGAAGTCATGTTCCATTTGCTACCCTTATTAAAACTAATCATAGATACGACGAGTGATCAAGAAGTTTATTTCAGGGGTGAAAAACGTTACTTTTGACATGATTCTAGATAAAAGTAATTTGAGTATCCTACAAACCGCACTGCTCGTCTCATATATGCAAGAAATCTCAACAACGTGGAAACACGTCCTAGTTCTCGTTATCAATATTCAGAATCTCACATTCTCCTTATAATTCTAAGGGAATTCACATCGGCTATACCGAATAGTTGGCAAATAGTTCCTCATCATCCGCCGAAGTAAATCATAACGGAATTGTACCTGTAATGAAAGTTTTCGTAATGTTCCCAGTATCCGGAATGTGTTATCAAGATGCATTCCCTCGCTAGTTAGGGACTATTTACAAATTTCTTGTTTCATTCCATCGCGTATGTATACATTCCAGGGGTGAAGTAATACTTGATTGACAGGCAGAACGTGCTTACTAATGTGGAATGGGATCTTAATAGTTCTTCAGATGAAAGGAGTATATACCTACTAAAGTAATATCATTTCGTTTTGTATGGAGAGCTTGGGTCTCATGCATATAGGCCTGCAGAATAGATTTGAATAGGAACAAATTTCACGAGAACTCCAGGTTTGTTCTAGACCTCCTAGAAGCTGAGTGAAATGTTTGTGCTCTGTGGGAAGTTAGACATATTCGACCTCGTGTCGTAAAAAATATCCATATACAGTAGAAATACAGTAGAATTAGAAGAATGAGAAGATTTGACTGTGGTAACAAATATTCGGCTTATTTGTCTGAGCCAGTGAAAAAGTGAAAGTTTCTTTTGAACTATTTATTTTATTCCATTTCAAAGTAGTTATTATCGAAAATAAAAAATTGCGGTTTTTCACTGGCGCAGAAAAATAAATCGCATAGTATCTTTGTTAGTTTTTGCTGCACAGCTACACTACAGTGTTGAAATTTATAAAATACCACGTTCTATTGATATATTCGTGATAATAGATCCGTTAACTGAATTTCTATCTGAAAATTGCATCAAAAATAAGAATTTTACATTCTATCAAATGACTTGAAAAATTTGAAATTCTTGACGTGGGTTCATTTCGGGTTTAACCGAAATAAGTTTTTGATTGTTTTTCTATTAGAAATATCGGCTCCTATGAATTATATCTTCGATCTAAATTTTAAATTCATTCCTCTAAAATCAACTCAACAGCGTCGAGTATAATCATTTTATTGTCATTTACTGTTAGAAGGTTCGACTGTATTGAGTTGAATTATTCTCTTGATATTGCTTTATATTACTTTGAAATATGAAATACTATTTCAAAAATAGATATTTTTGAAGGTACTTTACACAGGATCAAGAACTGATGATAGACTTTGCATCATCTATGACCAATTTTTTAAAATTCTATTTTGATTTAAAAAAACACGCATCTAATTGGAATTTACTTCAAATTAAACGTGTCTCAAAATTCAGGAGTTTTGTGTAAATTACGCTAAATTTTAATTTGCAACAGTGGTGTACTTCACAAAAAGAGAGGTAAAAATCAAAACCAGCTAAAATGTTGTATTTAGATTGAAAATTGTATTTTGAAAACCCCTTTCGAATAACTTTTTCCGCTATCTTGAAAAATAACCACACTTTATCTTGAGTTATTGTTCATCCTGATCGAATAGAGATCAATGCCATAAAACTATTAATATGCTAACAGGCCACAATAAAAATACATTCATGGAACGCCTCTGTTAACATGAATTTAGCAGTATTGTCAGAATCTATTCTTCATTTTCCTAGCCGAATAATACCCTTCTTTCGGAATCACAACTCATGCATCACAAACGGCTCTGTCTATTTGCAACACGTTGAACGCACATCCCATTTCATTCGATTCTGTTACGCTAATTATAATAGACAGTTCTTGGTTTATTTCTGTCGTTCTTGCCATATTCTGGTAGCATAACTAATAATTATTCACTTCAGCTGGGGTGCGTAAAATTAAATGGTCCATACGATGCTGACGTTTGTTTGGAGCGTCTCGAACGTCATTCTTGTCTCGTTACAAGATAGGTGTTTGGTTTGTTTGGGTTTTGAGGCATCTGAAGCGGATGGATGACAATAACATGCGAAGTGATCCTGAAATACTTCCAACAGACAGTTATAGACTACGGGAATAACGTCAGTTGCTTCTACTGAATAAGCAATTTTCAAACTGATTTCAGAAACAAACATTTTTGAAGCAGTACTCAATAGTACGTCAAGATACAGTTGTTTTTCTTTCAATTTATCTGGCTCTCACTCAAATCAATCCTATTTGCAAAAAAGTATTCTTCATTTTCAGTTTTGATGAAAACGAAAATGATTGTATCTTCTACATATTAACATCTATAAAATTCTGGAACCAGGTTACTGGAAATTGAGCAGCTATGCTATTACCACAATGTAGCGTATTCTGAATTGGCCTTGATATGTCTGTGAAGTACGAGAAATAGATTCAAATCAAACATATATTTTGACTTAATGTTCAGAAACTAAGAACTAAATGGTGAAATATACTACTCTACTATCATTTCTTTGGAAGACACTTTCTTATGGGGAAGTCAATGTTTTCTACTGTTTTTTCGGTGTATGAACATTGACAATCTGATAATATTATATCCAGACACCTCACAGAGGTTAATTTTGCAGTTTCACGTTCATCCAGCAGCAGGATAATGCTGAAATCAATCGACTAGGTGAGGTCGACTTGTGAAGTAAGTTTGCAGAGGATTCTTGAATACTAGATCAGCGACAGGTCAAAATGGAGGATCACAGCTCAGCTCTTCAAGCTGGTTCCAGATTGTTGTCATCATTATATATTGACGTACTATGGCAGTAATTCCTGTAAGAGAAGGTGCTGACAAGACCAAATTGACCTCTCAAAATAGGCATATTGATATGAAGAACACTGAAGAACAGGATAATTAGCTTTACCGTCGTGGATACATACTGACATAGAGACCATAGTGGAACATCTCCTCAATAAGTCCTCCTACATCAATTTATTTCATCTAGTGACTCACAAAGCTTGTTTCGACATTGTGCTAATGACATATTGTGATAGACGTAGTGTTTGTTGTATGTCAAGTGTACATACACTAGTCATTCCACATAGCTTAAAGCTATGTAATGAATCGGTGTAACATACAGGCTCCCATTCAACTCCACCAAGGCTCACAACGCTCATCTAGAAAACCTGGCAGGTTTCATTGAAAGGGTAATTATTCCCGGCTTCACTGTGCTCGTACCTTCAGGAAATAAATGAAATTGATAAATGGATGTTAGAAAAAGTGGAAACTACCTGAAACAAGACTGAAATTATTCAAATCTGATGGCTTTTTCCTAACAAATTGAAGAGATGAAGTAAAAATCACTGGACTGCGTACTGAAGAAATTGTTTCTGCATTGACATTACTAAAGGATATACACAGTACACTGGAAACATGCAATTTTACAGAATTACATATGATATATCACGGACTCTGAATAACGACAGTGAAAATATTTAGTAACTTGAAGTCGATGCCTTGAATTGTAATTCACAGAAAACTATCCCCCACTGTAAAATAGATCTAAGAGGTGGAATGCCTTGTACACAGTTTCTACAGTTGTGCTCTTTTGATTTTGATATTTTTTGTCTGTACAATGGATGTTAAAAGACCTATTGAGGAGGTGTTCCACAATGCTCCACTATGAAACTAGCGACACACTGACTATCACAATCGACAGAAAATAATAGAAGAGTTGAATTGAAATAAAATGGTC
>WOGO01002708.1:0-15397 GCA_015342085.1 Leptinotarsa defecta | reverse complement strand
CATGAAATTTTTCACTCACCACCTTCTGTAATAGTACCCAAAACGATTCCAATCAGAACTTTGTTAGAATAGTGATGGATATTTGACTCAATTCAACAAATAAACTGTCGAAAATACTGGACACGTTATCTACCACTTGATTTTTCACGTTTGTACGGCTGCAAAATTGGGACTGAGTGCACAGCTGCGCCATGACACATACAACTATAGCCAATACAAGCATTAAATCGCGATAGGATGCTCCTTAAACCGACGGCCCTCTCTATGGGAATGTTTTGAGTTGGTGGTACAAAATTTGTCCCAACACGAAATTTGGTGGGTGAAATGTTTGCTCAGCGGACTTGAAAGAGTTAACACCCAACAAACTTAGGTATCGAAGCAGAATGCGGAATTGTCTGACCTGACATTATTTTATCCAGTTCGGAGACATTTATCTTTTTGAAGAAAACCGATGTCTGGGTTTTTGTGGCATTGAATTGAATCCGGTTACCCCAATTCGAAATCACTTCTAGATCCTCATTAAGATAAGCAACCTCCTGCTGCCGGTGAAGATGTGCCTACGTAGCCGATGTCCTGGAATCCAAATGGAATGACGAGACAAGTGTGCTGTCATCAGCAAAGCAATATATTGGATTCTTGGTTTTTTTCAAAAAGTCGTTGATATATAATAAAAAGAGGGTTGGAGACAATATCTATCGACGGTAACTTGCAGGGAACGTTCTTTCAGAAAGCTGGAGAGCCATACACAAAAATGATCCGACAAACATCGAAGTTTTGGCAGCAAACCATCATGCCATATACGATGAAAAGCCTTAGAAATATCAAGCGTCTCAGTAAACCTCATAATTACGTTAATGGATATACCGCATATCCAGACAAAATCAACAGCATCTCTTCAGAATAAGAATAATCAACTCACGATCAAAGTTGAAAATTTTCCATTTTCTACAATATTTGTTGAATGTAGCCAAGTATTTACCCGTCAATTTGTTGCTCCCTTCAAAAAATCACTAATAAATTTCATAGGAGTGCATTCTCTCAGTCAATCAGTCCCACAATCAAGTCTTAAATAAAATTTTTCAATATATTGTTTACAAAAATACTCTGCAAATAAGATCTCTGGTTGATTGAGACGATCGAATCAACATCATCGCAAAAGTCAATGAAATGTTTATTCTTGTTTTGAAAATAATTAATAATGAACAGAAAACATGAGTTATTTTAAGTATGTCCGGAAAAACGATTCCAATCATAACGGAATTGTGATTGTTGACATAGCAACTGAGAGATTCTCACAAAAATATTCGAAAATTTTGCTACAGAATTCACTCTGATTGTCAAATCAGAAACATATTACTGTTTGAATGTATTCATTCACAATCAGAATTCATATTCACAATCGTCGCAAAACGCCGTCTTTCCATGAGTCTCTTCAAACTTGGGAGCAGGAAATAGTCCCAGAGAGCCAAGTCTGGTGAATACGGTGGCTGAGTCATGATTACGGTTTGTTTTTGGCCAAAAAATTACGAACAAGCAATGACGAGACAGCACGTGCATCATTGTGATGCAAAAGCCACGAAATGTTTTTTTACAATACCAGACGTTCAAGAAAATACTCCTTATTGACCGTACGTCCATGTGGCAAGAACTCCTGAGGCACTACGCCACGGCAATCGAAAAAAAGAGTGAGCAAAACCTTGACATTTGGTCAAATTTGGCGTTTTTTTTGTCTTCGTGCGATTGGACTCATGATACGTTACCAAAAATTGCTCTTTTAAGCAAATCTGGATCGCCGTTGATGTTATTGAACAATTTCTGAGCGATGCCCATGCGACGGTTTTTTTTTGTCGAAATCCAGCAATTTTACAGCGAACAGGTTCAATTTTTGGCCCGCTACTTTTTATTATCTCCACGTCTGACTTCTCCAAGGTTCTTAAGTTTTTCAACATTCATACATATGCAGATGAAACTAAAGCACTCCCTAAACGATCAAGCGGTTTGATCAAATGTTGGATCAAAAGTGTTTGATCAAACGTGTTTGACCGTGTAGAAACTTGTTTGACGTTTGAAGCGAGGTTTGAGGTTGTTTGATAGAAAGTTTGTTTGACTCAAACGGTTGGAGAGGGGATTGATCGTCTAGAACGGTTTTTGTCAAACATTGCGTCAGTCACTAGGCGAAAACCATGGAGAGTGAATGTGAAAACTCGGAACGGGAATTTATAACCTTGTTAATTGACTTGTACCGCGATTCTCCCGAATTGTGGAAGGTGAAAAGCAAGGATTATTTCAATAGAAATAAAAAAAATGCAGCGTTGGGAAAAATCGTAGAGGCCCTAAAAGTACTGAAACCAGATTTTACAGTGAAGCTTTTGAAAGCAAAAATTAATAATTTGAGAACAAGTTTTAATAGAATGTATAAGGCCATCGAGAGGAAAAAAGTATCAGGAACGTCTCCGGATGACATCCCTGAATCGTCTCTGTGGTATTACAATGATATGTTCTTCATAAAGGATCAGTTGGAAATAGCAGCAACTGAAACTTCTGAGGTACGTATTTATATCTTCATTTTTTAATTTTATTTTTATTGTACATGTTTATTAGTTTAGTATTACACGAATACAGTGGTACTTAACTCAAAACCTAAATATATATCAACACTAAATATTGTCACTTATTAATTGAGGCACTTATTTTGCCACGGAACTGCCCCAGAGGTGTTAAAGAACTCGCAGAAGTCGTCCCTTACTGTTTTTGCTAATACTGTTGCATTGCCTTTAGTCTTTTGAAGGGAAAGCATCTGTGGAGTGTCTTGTCTCCATGACCCAAGTTCCGTAGCACCAGTAGGAACGTCTTCATTGTCAATGTCCTGAGGTGGCAAATAGTTAGCTCTGTTTTTTGAGCATAAATAGTTATGCAAATGGCAACATGTCATAACGATTTTTCTAACTTTTAATGGCTCAAATTTAATGGGTTTTTGAAATATTTTACATCTTTTCGTTAATATTCCGAACGCATTCTCCACGACTCTTCTGGCTCGGGAGAGTCTGTAGTTGTAAATCGTTTTATCATTTGTCAGAGCAGCCCTATTGTACGGTTTCATGAAATTAGGGTGAAGTTGGAAAGCTTCATCGCCAAGAAACACGTACGGACATTTCTTAGAAGTGCCTGGTAACGGTCGAGGATCAGGCAAGTTAAGCTGGTTCTCAGACAACTTGCGCCAAAATAAGGTGTTTTTCATAACGCCACCATCAGACACTCGACCATTCGCTCCCACATCCACCATCAGAAATTTGTAGTTAGCATCAACAACAGCCATAAGCACAATGCTGAAATATCCCTTGTAATTGTAATAGTAGGATCCGGAATTGGGTGGTTTTTGGATTGCCACGTGTTTACCGTCAGCGCTCCCTAAGCAATTGGGGAAATTCCATTGTTCTTCGAACTCCTGCGATACTCTATCCCATCCATCTTGCAATTTCGGAACCTAAACGAAAAACAAGAAACGGTACTACGATTTTAAAGTTTACATAAAAATTACCACATTTAAAAAAAAGTACATATGACTTCGTATAGTAATACATTGTTTATATGCCTACATTTCGTAAGCGTATATGAACCGTATTGTACTTTTTGTTACAGTCACCGCTTGATGTCGACTCGCAGCTATCTCAAGATTCCGAAAGTACATCTCCTTCTGGAATTAATACAACGCCAACTTCTAACCCAGCCCCCCCTCCTCAAAAAAGGAATAAAAGGAAAGTAGTAGACACTAATGAGCAATTAGTGGGACTAGCCACCGAATATTTCAAGCGGCCTGAGACCGAAGAGGACATTATGGCCAAGGGGTGGGCTATGAAATTGAAAAAAATTCCTCCGGATCAACGACGTTTTGCGGAAAAAATTATTAATGATACAATTTTTGAAGCCGAAATGGGGACCCTAACAAGGGAAGGAGTGAAGTTTATTCGACCCTGGACACCTTCAACATCAACTTCATCATCATCGAATAGTTCAAATTGGCAAGACTACTCCAACTCAGCGCAGCCTATCTACTTATCGCATCCAAGCCCTTCTTTTCATCATGGGCAAAACCAAGACGATGACAGTGCGACAAATTTTTGTTCATTTACGTCAATGTGAACTTTTGTTTTTAATTGTATTTAACATTCATTATGCTTTTTCTTAATAAAATATAAATAGATGTACTTGACAAATAATTACCTGAATGTTGTTCTTCAATGCCTTCGTTATTGCCGAACAAGTTTCCATTATGATGGACTCTAGAGTTTGAGGTGCTATGGCGCACGTGAATTTTAGGTCTTCCAAATCTGCACCAGACGCTAGATACCTTAGTGTGATAGACAGTCTCTGGCTTGCAGGAATCGCTTCACGCATATTTGTATCCTTCTTCTCGATGTCGGACCTTACTAACTCCAGTAGATAATCGAAACTTTCTCCGTCCATTCTCAAAAAGTTCCTATAGTCGTCTGGTTCCGAAATCCGCAGAAAACGTATTAAATGGTCATGAGAAAAACGGTTTCTCATTTTGTACCACTCCTTGGACCACCGTCGTTTTCTTTTCTC
This sequence comes from Leptinotarsa defecta, assembly GCA_015342085.1. Taxonomy (NCBI): domain Eukaryota; kingdom Metazoa; phylum Arthropoda; class Insecta; order Coleoptera; family Chrysomelidae; genus Leptinotarsa; species Leptinotarsa defecta. The sequence continues at coordinate 10,813 of WOGO01002708.1, read as the reverse complement.
TTTTTTCCGCTTGTTTAGGGCAACCAATGTTAGGGCCAGGAAGGCCAAATCAGTATTTGAAACCATAACGTGAAGCTCACAAAACAACACTGACAACTATTTAGCGAACGAACCGCACGAATGAACAACTAATAACAACTAAACAAAATATCTGATGAGGTTTGGTCAAATGTTTGAAGGCCTGCTTGATGGTTGTTTGAAGCGCGCGTCACGCGGCTTGATCAAACATTTGATCAAACCGCTTGATCGTTTAGGGAGTGCTTTAGATGATTTTTCAGGAAAGGAAGTTATAAGGTATTTTGAGAAATTACAGTTGCGTGCAAGACTGGATAATTGGTCGGAGAACGAAACCCTTCAGTTATTTAAATTCAAACTCGTTGGTCACGCCTATAATTATTTTAAATCGGATGCGCAGTTGGACACATTAAATTTTACTGATCTTAAGAATAAATTCATAAAAAAATTTACTCCATTCCAATTACCAGGTGAAAATCAGTGGAATTTAAGTAAATGTTTTCAACGACATGACAAAGATGTATCGTCATTTTGTACTAGGTTAAGAATTTTGGGGTCTGCCTTACTCAAGGAAGATTTAGCAGGAGCTGACGCTGGCGAGGAAGCTGAGGCTGCGAAAGGACCTTATGAAAGAAACTGACGTTTTATTGTTGAGTGAGAAAAATTTGGATTTGAAGAAGGCTGAGGAGTTAGTTAAGTTACAGGAAACAACCCTGATGATGGTCCAAGGAAGATGTGCTAACTTGAAAATTTCGGCAAGATAAGCAGGGCGAGTGCCAGGCCTGCGGTGGAAATTCTGAACATTGGTCTAGGGAGTTGAGGGTCGATACCAGGGATACCAATAGAGATGAATATAGAGGTTCCAGAGATTAAGGGAACAAAAATAATCCACTTCTAGGAAGGAATTGTTACTCATGCGGAAAACCAGGTCATTTCTCCAGAACTGTCGCAGAGTTCAACCAGAAAACAGTAATGCATGTTATGTGTGCCAACAAGTAGGTCATTGGGCAAGGGATTGTCCAAGAAACAACCAGAGTAGGGGTCGATCAGATTCTCGTAGGTCTAATAGGGGAGCTAGAGTTGCAGAATTTCAACCACGTATATGGAAGCCGGTCAGAAACGAAGTTGGATACAATAGAGATGGAAAACCGAATGCGGAAGCTGAGAACAGAAGAAAGGTAAAGCAGAATACGGGAGCCATATTTAGATAAGCATCACAGTCGTCTTATTTTTCAGGGCCACAGCAGGACGATCGGGACAATGCCAATTTAAACTTCTAAGGCTGAATTCCCCCTGCCAGGATGGAGGCCATCGACAGACAAGAAGGCAGAATCAAATCTATAATACAGGGAAATTGGGAAATTCGGGTGTAGAGAATCATGATAAAAGGGAAAGTAAACGGTTTATGGTAATACCGGAGGTAAATTCAGGAGATATACCGGACATACCCCATATTATAAGAGTGAGTGTGAATGGAGTATAGAGTTATTGTTTAGTAGATACGGGAGCAGCGGTAATGCTTATCCAAAAAAGAGTGCTGGAGAATAAAGAAGATGTGAGAGGAGCGGATAAATATCAGCTGACCAGTGACTCAGGACATCCTTTGCGGACGTGGGGTACTACGAATATGACGATAGGACCTGAGGATGGAGATGTATACACAAGATGTACCGCAATCGTTTGTGAGGACGATACATTGGGAACGCTTCAAGCCTTATTGGGAAGGGATTTCCTCTATGCCAATCGAGCACGTATTTCCTACGAGCAAGTACCATCAGTCGCCATGTGGGGAAAGGTCATCCCACTTCTGCACAAAAAGGACATGGACGAAAATATTGAATGTCAATTACCATCAAAAATAAGATAAATTACCAGGAGAAAAAACGACAAAAATCTCATCGGCAGAGCACAAAAGAAAAGTAATGGAAGGAGCATAGATGTAACGCGCATGGAAACACAAGTGGTGACGAAGAATGTGTACTTCTCGCGAATTCCCAAAAGAAGGCTGGTTGCCCAAACTACATCTTTTCATCAATGGGATTCAGATAATAACTGGGCTGGTTGGCTTCAGAAAGTGAAAATCTTCGATAGTTACAGAAGACAAGTTCAGCGGACAGATCGATGGGGGACAAATAGACATCAACAAATATCAGAAAGATTGGAAAGAAGAGGAAACAACAAGCAAGGCGATGCAGGGGAGACTGAAGCGGTAACTGAGGTACCTTTAGCGGTACAAGTTATCACAACAGAAGATGCAGCAGCTGAGACAAGGAAGACTACGACGGGCACAGAAGATGAGGAAAATAAAACTGAAGACATCAGCAGAATCAACGATGCTGACAGAATTGTTCCTCAGGAATTAGAAAATAAAATCGTCAGAGTACCAGAGTTATCGAAACTTAGAGAAACTGTCGTGACTTTCAAGACACATTCAGGAGTGCTTCCATCGCATGCGAGACAAAGTAAGTCTGATATCAGTCCAGATGAAAATCAGACATCAGATTAGCCAGCATCAGAATCGGACCTGGTAGCAATGGAGGAAGTCTGAAAGTACCTGTAGAAGGTGATCCTAGTTTGTGAGCCCTTCGAAATAGAAAATCCTCAAGCACACGTAGCCCGTACTGTTGTCAGGAATGAAAAAGAAATCCCAGTGAAAATCATAAACTTATCATGGAAAGAGGTTATTCTGAAGAGAGGACGGAAACTTAATAGAGATATTGTGGGTGAGGAATCACCTCAAATTAACACCTCTAATTGCACTGTTGTAAATTGGATTTTTCAAACGATGAATGGAAGAGGAATGGATTTGACCTATAACATTTGGATGAAATGAACAAAGAAGAGCTATTTAAGTTAATTCGTTGACTAGTACGACAAAGGTAAAGAATAGTTTGACCTTGGTACCAGGCGCACAGCCCATTTGTAAAGCTCCATACCGCATACCTTATCGTCAACGAGAAGTTCTCGAAGGGGAAATGAAAAGATTATTGGACTTGAAAGTTATAAACCATCATATAGTCCGTGGTCTGTACCCGTAGTACTGATAACAAATCGCCTGCCTAATGGAGAAGAGAAAGTGAGAATGTGCATCGACTACCGAGGACTCAATAACGTAACCAAGAAGGAGTACTATCCTCTTCCTAACATATCGGATTTGATTCAAGGACACAAAGCAGGTACTAACATGCTCTTCTCGGTTATTGATGTAGCCGAAGCCTATCATCAGATAAATATGGACAAGCAGGCGACACCGTTGACAGGATTCAGTACGTTTCAAGGTCACTACGAGTATATGAAAATGCCATTCGGTCTTGTGAATGCGCCTTCGACTTTCCAGAGGTCCATGAACATGACACTCACAGGGTTGACTCCAGACACATGTACGGTCTATTTGGATATCATCATTTTCAATAATGAAGATGGAAAAAACCACATTGAAAAAATTGAAAGGATTTTCGAGAGATTGAGCGAGGCTAATGTGGAGTTGAAACCAAAGAAATGTAATTTCATGTCTGAGAAAGTGAAATATTTGGGCCATATTCTTTCCCAGGAGGGTATATTACCCGACCCGAAGACCATAGAGACAATTTCCAACTTTCCACTACCAAAGAATATCAAGCAAGTGAGGTCCTTTTTGGGAATAGTGAATTGGTACCGCCGATTCATACCCAATATTACGGAGATATCTGCACCTTAGGTCAATTTGACGAAAAAGAACGTCAAATTTGAAATTACAGTGCTAGAAGCCATAAGGAAACTGGATAATGTGTTGAAGTCATATTCGATTTTGATTTTTCCTGACTTCGAGCAACCGTTTATTTTGGCAACCGACGCGTCAGGACTAGATGTGGGAGCAGTGTTAAGCCAACTACGAGATGGGTATGAAAGACCCATTGCCTATGCGAGCCGTAAGTTGAACTACACTACGACAGAAAAGGATTTACTTGGAGTTATGTATGGAATACAAACTTTCCGTTGTTATGTGTACGGGAAGAAATTCTCGGTAATCACCGACCATCGACCGTCCGACCATCGACTCTGAAAGATCCGAGTTCGAGGTTCACTAGATAGGCACTTACCTTGGCGGAGTACGATTTTGAAATTATTCTTCGACCCGGACAACTTCACGGAAATGCCGATGCTCTCAGTCGAATGTATAATGAAGAGGAAGAGTATAGTCGTGAAGTACGTGGAATTCGAAGAGTATAGGAAGAAACATAAGATACCACAGTTCCAGAACCTGACGTATCGGAAAGAAGATTTGTTCACTTCACCAGAAAATTGGGCGTTAGCGAAAGAAACCAGGATAAATTTCTGGCCATACCTAAGCTGGGATGTAGTTTGGACGGACTGGAGTGGAAAAAAATGGTGGAAATTATTGAATTCATTTGGTATGGATCTGATATGGAGATCAGAGTGTACGAAGCTATCCCCCTTTCAGACCAAAAGGCGGACACAATTGCACGAGCCTTCGTGGAACACATCGTATACCGACATGGAGCGCCTAGGATGCTCCTAACTGGCCTATTTAAGGCTGTCTGTCAAATGTTGGATATCAAGAAGATCCAAACATCGAGCTACGCACCGACGTCAAATGGTCAAATTGAACGGATGCACCGAGTGTTGAAAGATATGCTATCATATTATATAGCAGATAATCAACGCTACTAGGACACACGGGTTCCGGTGGTATTGATAGCTTACCGTGGAAACGTTCATATTTCCACCGGATACACCCCGTTCTTCCTTCTGCATGGACATGAGCAAGTGTTGCCTGTGGAAGACTTCATTCAATCGCAGCGAATCAGATACGACTGTGCAGAAAACTACGCTTCGGAGCTAGCTGCCAGACTGAAGAAAGTGTATTCGCAAGTATTGAAAACATCGGAAAAGGCCAAAGAAGAACGAGCAAAGCATTGCAACAAAAAAACGAGGAAGAGGAAGTATGAGCTCGGAGATCAAGTGTATCTCTGGCGAATGCACGTTAAGCCCGGTATATCAACAGGTAGTACACGTGAATTGGCTGAAGTCATACTCAACCTATACTGTTGAAGAGGATGATTCCGAGGAATGTAATAAAAGCGACGATGAAGAGGAGATCAGGAATAGTTCGGGGAGGACGTCTAAGAATGGACCTAAGGAAGAGGAAAACGAGAAAAGAATCCCAATTCTTTCCCAGTGGATAGAATTCGAAGGTCACTCGGAAGAAGCGGCGACCGAGGAAGAAAATTTTGAAGTAGAGGAAGGTATAGAGGAACCCCAACCCTTGAGGAGATCCGCTCGGATTCGGAGAGAACCAGATCGACTGAACCTGTAAGAGAATGTAACTGAGTGAATGAGCAAATCAAAATTGAATGACGAAGAGTGGAATTAATGCGTAAAGTGAATGCACGATACGAGTAGACGAATGACTGAGGATGGACATGAAAGAAAGTTAGAATGATGAGAATGTATTTGAGAAAATCATAGGAGTGCCATTACTTGAACGAGCCCGGGGTAAACTCTCTTCAAGCTAAGTCATTGATGTGTTTGTCGAACTAGTGTCTATCTTTGATGCGGATTGACAGTAGACGATGTATGAAGAGAATTTTGTCTTCACTTTTAGTAATTTCAGTCTCAATTTTTCTTAATGAATGTACTGATTGTTTCATCATATTATAAATGATCGATGGTTAACCTAAATTGGAGCGTCACCCCACCCTTCGTCAGTTCTTGGCAATGAGATGGAAAAATGAAGCACGATCTCGATTTTTCTAATGATTGCTATCTTGCTGGTCAGGTATTATTTTGTATCGGTAATCAGGATAACCGCGTTGGGTTGCAGTGATGAGAGAGTGGACATTTCGACTATATCTCTCAGAGACGTTAAAAAGTGTCCAGAACGAGAATTCGTATTCTTGAGCGACTTCAGATTGATGCATCACTATGGGATCCATAGTCAGACTTCTTTGGTGGAAAGAGGACTGTCGAGTTATGTAGACAGTTATAGAACGTTCAAACTATACCTGCTGGAATCCTGTATGTATTGGACAAATAACCTTGAATTGTTCAATCAGTGCCACATTAATGATATTGGGATAAGTGGATAGATAGTAACTGGGCCTGTGGAGGAATAACCTACCATGAGAATAGACGAACCTGGAAGGATGTGGTCATCTTAGTCAACGTGAGGATCTATAGGTGATACTTGACCTGGTGGATAATTCAACGGGAGCGTTCCAGAGAAGGCCAACCAGATGAACCGTCGACGTCATTGCCGATCATCGCAGAACCCCAGCACACTGCCCATCATACCACTGGCGGTTACCCTGTTTTGCCCCAGACACACTGAACTGTGAACAAAGACATTAACGATGCAGCTTGAGTGACTGAGCCAAAAGACGTTTTTCAATCAGTGCGACACAAAATTGTAGGATGAACTTTTAGGATCTGTGTAGATTGAATTCAATCTATTCGAATCGTATCTAGAATAATGTGCCGTTGACCAATAAAGAGTAGCATATCATATGGTGAATCGTGAGTGAATATGACCTCTGTTGTGATATGATAACGCGAACTATAATATAACTGGAGATACGTTCACTCCTATTTCAATAATATTTTTTTAATGAAGTTAGAAATATTATTTAGTTAGGGAACCCCTAATCATAGCACGCTGGGCAACCCCACTGAAAGTTGCGTGATTTGTTTCGTTTCCATAGTTGAATTCAACTTGAGGTGGCGTTGGTGTATTTGTCAGTAAGCATGAAGCGAGCAGAGTTATGATAATTAAGCCAAAACTTTTTTAAAAAGGGGGAGTAGTGTAATAAGTTGGATATATTATATTTTTCGTTGAATTTTAGATACCAAAACACATGTGTTTTCATATAAAAAGGGAACCTTATCAGCTTTCAGAAATAACCTTAAGGCCAACAGAGCCAAGCCATTTAAAGGAAAAATCGTTAAAATTAACTGCTTGATGCTAACAAATTCGATATTTTGAAACATTCAACCTCATCATTCATTTTATTATCTTCCGTTAAGGGTCGAAAATATGTTATCTGTGTACTCCATTTGGAATAAAAGTCAAAAAGGAATTAAAAGTATAATAAATTTCAAAATTTATTTTCCAAAAGGTTAGAGTATCAACGACATGATAAAATTAATGTTTGGTATAGTCTACATACCTCTTATTTAAGACAGAGAATATCAAAATAACCCTTGCAGTGACATCTATCATGATATATATCAGTAGCAGGCTCACGACATTAGAAATAGCGGGGACTAGTGAATTCTTACGGACTTATTCGCCGGACCATGAGGTGAAGAGTACCAGTCTTGGAAACAATTTCAGACTTTCTGATTGGTAGGAATTTTTCTTAAAGAATGTTAATGACATCCCCTAACAGAGTGAAGGCGAAGAGTTTTTTTGAAAAGATTTAAGGCAGTGGGGCGCAAAGACTTGGCGAATCCAGTTGAATTTCCTACAGCAGCTGGAAATTTTAGAGGACATTTTGAGTGAATTGGAATAGTGAGATATTTCAAGTCACTGTTTAGAGAAGTGATACTTATTGGGTTTTGGAGGTAATCGCCGCGGGTTGATTCAATGTAGTAGATCTAGAGAACATTTTCAAATTCGTGGTAAGAGTTTTTGGGGAGATAGTGGCTTTTGTTGGAGACTTCAGGAGAATTTATCTCTGTTAATTTGGTGGGCGTGTCTTAACACAACTCTAATATACATTGTAGATGTTAATGCACGCGTATGTGTTTTATATTTTCGAATTGGCACCTAGGGTATTAGTGAAAACTCACCATATAGCTACGAATCGGGTTTCCTTTTCATTTCATTAGGTTATTATATATCATTAGTACTAGTATATCACTAGTAGAATATAGGGATCGCCAATTCAGACCCGACGGTCATTTATTACAGTTGGACCGCAAAAGATGCCGCGCGCTTGATTCTTTCTGAAAGCTGAGATCCACTTCGATTGCTCGACTGACGGGTTTTCCACTATTTCCATAACGTCTGACGATTATTTTTGTACTTTTTATGCTACAAACTGTCAACTAAAAAAATTTCATTCTGCATACTATTACTTTTTTTTTCAAAATTCTGGATTACGTTACTACGCGTGACTGACGAACAATCCACCCGCAGATCAAGGTCTGACCACCTTGAAAATTATGGAGTGCATAAAATCACTTTTTTTTTAAATTACTGGTTATCTTCCGCAGCTTCCTCCGATTTTACCCACCGCTACTGGAGACTCTGACGGTCGGTTTAGTATTCAGGTATATGGAAACAAGTTTAATGAGTGAATTGCATTGTACATAAAACGACTTTTATAACACTACCACTAACGCTACCTCCCGGACTATTATATTTACCTAAAAAATGTATTATCTCTCCCCTAAATCTCCTCCAGAAAATTGTGAAAGAAATCTTTTTTCTAGAACAAACTAGTATAAAATATTTCATGGATTCGAAAAAAGTTTCCGACTTTATCTGCTGACACAGTAGTCGTTTCCATAACAATGTTCCTGGTTATCGTTTTTATAAAGTTCTATATCAAATTTGGAATGATTTTGGATGGCACTGGATTCATATACTTTGCATCTTATGGTATGTACACATTGTCTGAAAGTTGCTTGCATAATTACGAAAATATTTGACGTAAGTTATTCAACATTTTTTAAGGTACCAGCAATAACAAACAATGAAAAACATCAATAATTATTTTATGATTTATGTCGAAAGTATTTCCATCATCAACATATAAAAATCTGTAAAATTGATTTAGTTGTAAATTGATCTCGGGTATATGAAGAAAAGTATGGATTGATTTACCTCTCCTGACCTGCTGTATCCCAAATTTCGAACTTCACAGTGGTGTCGTCTAAGCATATAGTTTGTGTAAGGAAAGCAGCACCGATGGTACTCTCCTGGTACTCATGAAACTGCCCTTTGACAAACCTCAATACCAAACTGGATTTGCCGACCGCACTCTCTCCTAGCAGAACGAGTTTGAACTGGCAGATCTTGCCCTGAGTGGAACCATTTGGTCGTTGAGCTGTACCAGTCCTGTTTGCCATTTTACCTGATGATGCAAGGAAACTAATCAACGCATGAAAAAAACCCGAGTCACGCCATAAGTAGTATCAAATGATACTTTTTGCCTTAAATATTTGTAAGTGGAAATTTTATTATTACAGCTATCACTGTTACATCTATGTGTGGGTTATTGATAAATAAGTGGTATGCGTATTTGAATGCGTATTTAATAGTTCAAAATTATTATTTCAACTACATATATTTGTTCGAATGTTGACCTATTTATTTTGTAGAAATTCATATTGAATTGGGATAAAGAAAATAACTTTTGTCTAATTTCTACTACGATTTTTATTTGTTACGACCGGTTTCAGTTTATTAAACAATTTTCAAGTAAACCAATCATTGCCTCAGTTTTATAAACCGAAACCGGTCGCTAAGTAGTCCTCAGACATAGTCTCGTAAATTCATTGACTTTTTCGGCCGATACCTGATATCCTCGACGTACTTTGATGCATATTTTTTGAGTATTTTAATTGGACGGTGAAAGAAATAGTAGGTCTATAGGTAGCCTCATTTCTTTTCTAATTATTAGAATCGATGGAGAAAATCCAGTGCTTTTTCTTCACATCAATACGACAGTGAGACCAGTAATATCCCCTTTGAATTCGAGGAGCCAGGATCCTTTTGATACCAAAGTTCCCGTTGCTCAGCTACACTATGAAGTTTTTCCATAAAATCTTTAATTTGTGCTGCAAGAGTTGCAAGGAACTAATGAAACCAAGGCAAAAAACAAAATACTCTTCTGGCGACGGATGCACTTTCGCATAACGCATAAAGCTACCTTCTTAGTCTCTTTATTGTATCGTATTAAAGTTAACAAAGTCTAGGTTTTTATCGTCTTCCTCTTCTTGAATAGAAAAGAGAAGTAATTGTTCATTTCCCTAAGTTAGGACTATGAAACTGAAATGAATAAGGAATAGTATACGAGCCAAACAACATGATAAAATATGACGCAAAACTGGAAATTTTAGAGAAAAGAAACAGTTATCTATCTGATTGATCTCTTGACCCACATTTAAGTATGTTTCTAAAAGTTCAAGCAACAATTTTTTAGCACCCGTTTGGTTGTTTAGTACCACACCGGTGAGAGCTGTAACTGATAGGAACAGGAATTAAATAAAAATGGGATCGGATAAAGGATGGAATATTTTAGCTCTCGTATCTACTTACAAGCTTGCAGTAAAAGCTGCAGAGAGGCAGAAAGCGATTTCTCATTCGACGGTCAATGTCGAAGTTTACTTCTGCAATGGATCGCTGTTGAGACCCTTGTTGTGGAAGAAAGAGTTGAAAATGGTATGTGATTCACATACAAATTTACTCCCAGAACGAACATTTCTCGAAAAAATTTAAATATTCTTCATTTTTGTTTACTTCTATTGAATATATTTTTAAATAATAACAAAATTGGATTCTAATACCTTATTATTGAAAATGAATACGGTATAAATTTCATATTTTGATAACAGAACCCAATTTATTTTTAAAAAAGTGAATGTGAATGTAATGGGCACCACTGAAAACTACATTTTAGTCAAAAGGAACAATGTGGAACAATTAGGAGTGAACTTTTTTGAAAACTTATAGGTTTTTATATACTTTTACTTTTTTACTTTTTACTCCTACAAACACAATATTGAATTGTAATTAAAAGTAAGAGAGATAAAACTACAGTAACAAAATAAGCTTAAGAACTACTAACTA
>WOGO01002707.1:0-15397 GCA_015342085.1 Leptinotarsa defecta | reverse complement strand
GATAGTTGACATGACATATGTCAGTGGTTCTAGTGACAAAAGCTGTTACCAACTTTGACTTGTAAAGAATTATTTTTGGAAATTTCTACCTGTGCAGCTTTTCTTTTTTTTAAAGTGAATGTAGGATAATAACAATTGGATTGAAGTATATAGTATTTATATTTTCTTTATATTTACCTTTTCTTTTTTTTCTTTGATGTCTTCACCCCAACTGTGACATCTAAAAAATAGAGACATATATGACAATATCTTTTCACATAATGAATTCAAATATGAGAGTATTACAAAGTTATAAATGCTCGTGCATTGAAAGTTATTGAAGTTATTCATGAACTTGTGCGATAATGAATCTATGAACTATAAAAAGGATTATTCAAATCGAAACTTTTGTCATCGTCTCAAATATATTTTTGAATATTTGGGAAAGAAACCCACATGTTTGGTAAAAAGTTTTATTGACACTTTCAATCTCGAATTTTTTTCTTCATTGGTGAATTTTCCCTACCTGAAAAGTAGAAAACCGAAAGGTATTCATAACAAAATTCAACCCCTTTTAAAAATACACTCGCCTCATAATTTTAAAATATATTTATAAAAATGTCAGTAAACACAGATATAATTACTTCTCCATTTTCCTTCCAGAGTTTTCCTGAACAACTCTTTTTATTATTGATTTTTATAGAGTAGCAAATAATACAAATAGGTTTGACATTTTGAATGCTTTTGTTTTATCGTTCATAAAAACAGCATGTAGATGATTATATATGAATAGCTATAATGAATACTATCTAATGAAAACCAAAGGTCACATTCTATACTTTTGAAACAACAATAAAATTAAATCTTTTACTCGCCTCTTTTTTTGGAAATTGCGGCAGAAATTGATTCATGTACAGAGTCGTTTTTATGGAATATATCTTTTTCGTTTTCATTAGTGCCTACATCCATTTCTACATTTTCCTCATTTTCAGTCACTTCCTTAACTTCACATAAATCTTCGTCCTCACTATCACTGTAGTCAAGGCCTGGCAATTCTGTAATCAATAATGAGATTCATTCTACATTTTTATGGTATATTAAGATATTTTCATATTTTTAAGGTTTGCTTTTTTGAATTAGCATTAAGCGAGTCAATTTTTGTTCTATTTGTTAGGGAGATGAAACCAAAAGAGGTTCAGAGAATTTATTCGAATATATGTAACTTAAAGTTAGTCTCCTCATCTGTAATAATCTAAGTGTGAATAATAACCCCATTACAATATTTGCATGTCCTCAATCAATTTTTGTCAATCTTATTTATGTGTTTAAAAAAAAAAGAAAATGAAAATATATAAGGTAACTATAATTTTTATTTCGCAAAATGTGAAGAATGACTATACGTATCAATTTACTGAATATCAAAGCCGGATCCAGAGGAAGCAATCTGGTGCACTTTCCTCCGGCGGCAAATTCAAGTGGCGACAAATTCAAGCAGACTAGTACATCACTCGTTGTAGGGTACTACACTAGTCCATTCGGCGAGGAAATAAGGAATTACTTAAAAATTCTTCTAAACAAAGATCGATTTTCAAAAGTTTTCAATTATTTATAATATACCTTTTTCTTTTCAATTAGTTGGTGAATGGAATATTTCAAAAGTTATAAGGAATAAATCGAGACAAATTAACTTAATTGTGTTGTGAACTCAATGAGAAAAAAATCGTTGTTGAGTTAATGAAAGCTGAGAATATATTCATTATTACAAAAAATTGACAATTTTGGAACATTTTTTATAAATTTCAAACTTGACTCATTACGTGGCAGTTTTTTGACTATCATCATATGATTCTACTTTGATAAATGTCAAAACAATAGAGATAGATGATTAAATTATTTAAAAAATTTCTTATTTCCTATTTTACAAAAGTAATTTTCACTTTTGTCAAACCTAAAATTCATAAAAAAATTCTTGAAATTGTCAGTTTTTTTTAGCATATACTTCAAAGAAAAAACACGAAAGTACTCACCACTCAAACCAATGTCTTCCAAAGACTTCCCAGCAAAATTTGCTGTTGTACCACTATCAACGGCCAGAAGAATCCTGCTCACTTTAGTGAGCTCGACGGCTGATTCATGCAACCTATAAAAGTCTCTATGAATTCGTATATCATGTCCAAGATGCCGAGCAAGCCAATCTGACTCTGATTCCTTTAAGTCAAAAACTTGAACCACAGTAGCTACATACTTCCTCAATTTGGTGCTGGTGATTAATTCCGGACTTTGAAGATCTGCAGCTATTGAGAATTGCTTTAAACAATCGTGTCCTCTCAGGTTTGTCAGCGAAGTTCCCGATCTTGGAAATACGTACACGTTTTTAGAATAGACATTTGCCAAGTGCCTTGTTTTAATCAGTGTATCTACTGCTTTTTTCAGTTCTGGCGTAAGAAGAATTGGGACTTTGAAATTTTTTCTAGATTTACCATGGACTTCTACCACCACTAATCTATTGGCGAGAGTTTTCTCTAAGGGAGTGAGAGAATCTTTGAGTTCAGTTGTACATTGTTCTTTCCAGTCTGGGCGACATGCATACTGTTCTAGTGTCATTCTAGATGCTTCACCTGATCTTCTTTTATTAAATAAGATTATTCTGCACAATACTGCAGACGAGAGTTTATGCCAGTGTTGGGATATGTCAACTTCACTGTAAAAATTCAATAGGCATGATTCTATAACTACGTCCAGATAATGATTCAGTTTCAGAATATCAGAAGTTATCGGAAGCATTTCTGTGCAATTAATTTTTCTCTCGTGTAGCGTTTTCAGCGCTATAGAAGATATTTTATGACGCCATTCTAGGTCCATAATATCCATAAAACCTTTCATTTCCCTATCTGTGTTCAAATCTCCCTTGCGCAATGCTTCTGACCTCACAATTTGTGCACATTTTCTCAGACTATGTCCTATTTTCAGAGCAAGAGATGGTATCCCATATTTTTGAACTATTTGATCATTAAATGAGGACGAGCATAGACATTTAACTGCTTTTAAAAGATTATCAAAAAAAACTGGTCGTAAGGCTTCTGATAACGAGGATATTTTTTCATCACAAGATTTCATTTGTAATAGTAACCTTCCTAGTTGGCGCATTGTTTGTCGAATATAATCATGTTGTTGTGCACTGAATTTTTCAAATAAAAGAGCACCTAATTTAATTATTGTCATATCATTTTTGCAAGCATGAGATACCTCATCAGTTTTGAAAGTAGATAGTATATTTTTTTGAAAATCATGTGAAGTGTTGGTTTCTGACCAAGTGCTCAAAAGAGCACCACTTTCACCTCTTATATCTCTGCGGTTTTTCAGAGCAGTTTTCACTGGACACTTATGCTTCACATGACGCCATAGTGAGTCTATTTGGAAAAATCCCAGACAGTTCGGACATGGACCATAATCTTCTAGTTTCAGACAGCTGGATGATGAGGGACGTCTACTGAGAATCAATTCTCCTTTTTTTGTTGTTAGAACATTGCAATTATGATAATAGTCTCCAGCCCTCAAAATACATAAAAATTGTTCTTTGACATTCTTCGATTTACCATCCATACTGATCAATTTGGCTATCTCCGTTTCATTTTTATGAACTAGTTTGATATGCCTGGTAACTTTACCAATCAGTTTGTTACAATAGTAACAAGCATGTCTTTTGTTATAAAGCCGTTTTCCATCAGGTTTCTTTTGTGAATGCTCAAAATATATATTTCCACTAATTTCTTTAGAAGTGTCAGTGTCATCACTGGTTGTTGGATGTTGTTCAATGTTACAAGAATGTCTGTATATTGAATGGCTTGTTTGGTTAATGGGCGAAAGCAGGGAAGAAATACGAGGCTTAACCTCATTTTTGAGTGGAATTGGAGAAGATATAACTTTTACTGGAGTAAGACCCAGATTGTCGAAATTGGCACAATTTGGTTTTTCATCCTCCGCCATTGGACTTGAGGAATATTTAAATCGATTTCTTTCGTAAGATTCATCTGATGGTTGATATTCAGAACCTGAAGCTGAAAAGGGGTCTGCTTCACTTTCACTGTTATCTGAATAATATTTCTTATTAGAATTTACAAACCTACTTCGACCTGTTTGGCAGGTTAGCTCTGAGATATTCGAAGAATTTGCTACTTCATTTTCTTTATTCATTTCATTAGGAGAAGTATTTGACATAGGTTTGATAATTTCATCTGAAAGTATTACAATTTTATTACTATTGCATACATTGTTTTGTGAATAATTATTGGAATCGTTTTCAGCATCTAGTATAACCGTTTTGTTGCATTCTATTAATGGAAATTTCTCAGGTGAGTAACAATTATCAATTGGCATCATCTCATCTACTATTTCCTCTGTTGATGTTATTTCTGAATCATTAAAAATACCATATTTTTCTTCTGGCTGTATTACAAAATTTTGTGTAATCCTTTGTTCTGGTTTCATAATACTCCTAGAAGTAACATTTTCTGTTTCTAATATATTCATTTCCGGAGATGAAAACAATATTTTTTTTTGAACATCAGATACTGATATTATTTCACTATCAGACATGGATTGAAATTCATTAAAATTCGGTAATTTATTTATGTCATTGGTTTCATATTTCTTAAATTTTTCTTCATTCGTTTCCAACACTTCTTCAGTTTCGATACATGAACCAACTTCACTGTCTTCATATGGATCATCAATTTCTTCACGAATTCTATTTATAATTGTTTTCTCTTCATCTTGACTTAACAAATACCTAAACCTTGTTAAACGTGTAATCGTAACCGAGCATATAATATTCCTTGCAAATATTTTATCGTCTCCAGCAATACAAAAAATAGTCCCATTGTGTTGTAGTTTTGATCTTTCAAGCCATTTGATACTAAACTTCTTTCGTTGATCTCCTTCGTTTATGCTTTCTACACATTGCGCTATCCAAAATGGTTCTGAGAAAAATATAAGCTCATTTCAAAATATGTTCACCAAAATTTTACTTGAAAAACATTTTTGTATCAACAGACATGCAGACAAAAATTATATTTGTTTGAATTGAATAATGTCATTTACATGAACCAATTTCATAAAACCAACAATTGTTTCACTAGACTGTAGCTTCATGAGGCATGTGTAATACTGTATGTCTCTCACACTAAAGTTTTATTCAATAAATGGCGCCTAATTTCACCACTAATATTTGTTTTTCATCGACTTTAAATAGAAATAGATTTTTTATTACAATTTTATTATTATTATTACCATACAAGGTGACCAAACGAATACGAAAAAGAATCATTATCACAAAATAAGTCAAAATTAAAAGGAGATCTCTTCCATTTGTATTTGTATTTTTGTTTTGATTTCTATCACTGAAGGACGGTAAGAATCACTCCTAAAAAATCAAATATCATCGTGAATGAAAGAACAATAAAACAAAGATTGAAATTTTCTTTACCACAGTCTTCAAATTTTAGAATACTCGAATCTTTTGCCAAAAAATGATTTCAAAATATAAATCTGTTCAAGTGGCTTTTTAAAACTCAGTTAATTAAATTATCAAACCCGAGACCATACAAATATTAAGATTTTGTTCGAAACGTTCTAGAACATTGAGAATAATATAGTCCATTATTAACACAGATGAATTTAAATCTTTTCATTGAGAACTGAACTCATCGACTGGTAAAAATTAAGTCAATAAAATATAGAAGAATCTATACAGAATATTTCTCATAAGACAGTAATGAACCACAACAATTACACGAATATTTACATTTCAGAAAAATATAAATAAATAATAGAAAGCATCAAAATATGTAAAAAAAATGTAATTGTCCTGGTTCGTTGGATTGGGAGAAGGAAAACAATTGAGTGGCCAGCCAGATCGTCAGATTTGTCACCTCTAGATTTTTCTTGTATACGGTGGTATACAGTGCACAATTTTAACATTCAATTTAGTTGATTTTTCACAAATTATTATCATTAAATTTAGTCCTTTTAAACCTTGAATCGCTTTTCTTTTAATTTTAAGTCGTAACTTCCAGACACATGTTAATGTAATCATACTAGGATTTGAATGATATGTACGTAGAATGACACGTTCTTTCAGATGGCGTGGTCGAAATAGACAAAAGCCATTTGAAATAATTTTCGATGACGTCATCTTGAATAACGATGATGTCACAAATATGGGTAATCAAAATCAACGTGTCAGAGGATTTTTTCAAAAAACTCCTAATTTCAGATTTATGTACTACTTAGACTATTTCACTTTTGTGTTGAAGTGATTTGTTGAATTCGTTTAAGTACCTGAGATTTAATTCATTTATTTGTTGGGTTAACATGAATATTATTACTGAATCTCATATTATATACATGTACGCCTCTGTTTATAATAATAAATTCATTGAAATAAGAAGATTGAGAGTAATCCTAAATACAAAAATCATGTTACCATATTAACAATAAAAATCGTGGATTCTGAGTTATACATCAGAGTATAAAAACATTTTTTATGAACTTGTACAGACTTGTCTGATCTTGTCAATCTGTGACTGAAAAATAGATTTTAATATGTTATATTGCAATTGATCACGCTTCATTCCTATATAAATAACTATATTGTGTATTTCCCAACCCGATTCACTGTTTAACGCAGTTTTTTACACTTCCCTTGAAGAGTTTTAATCCAGCTTTAGAACTAGTTAGGAAAAGAAAATAAGTATCTACCATTCCTGTTAAATAAAAAATTAATAGAATAATAATTGCAATTTTGTTGAGAAAAATCATGTTCATTCATATGGACGACTACTAATTAAAAAAAATTCTGAAAGTTGTTGCTCCCAGGATTATAACAGAAATTAAGAGAAAATTAAAGTCAATACTTACCATGATCACTGTAAACAGCAATGAATGTTCCTTTTTCGTAGTACATTTTATTTCACTCTTCACTGATGTAATGTTGAATTGAAACTGAAGATTACAGAACAAACTAGGCACTAACTACTAAAGGGATGGCCACTGAATGTGGATTAAAAGCTTGAGGAATTTTACACCGTACTTCCAGCATAATGTTTTATAATATTCATTTCATTTTTTGAAATTGTAAATCATACTTACCTATTGTTCAACAAAAGTAAAACATATTAGGAACAACGTATAAATGTTAATAATGTTGAATACACTATATATATCTAAACATTTATCTAGTATCATTAAATAGCTATGGAAAGTGGATTGAAGTCTTAGGATTGAGTGAACAGTAGAATCACGAATTTACGCATCACAATGCACCATTCTTCATTGATTTTATGAGGAATATCCTATACACATCCCATTTATTTTTCGTAAATGATACCAATCTGATACATGAACATATGATATATGAAACATAATATTGATATTCACTTGAGGAATACTTTTACGATATAGATTTTGTCTCACGATTTAGTTCACTTTTTGATTTACGACAAATTTAATACTTGATAAAAGTGAACTTTATTAAAAATAACAATTTTGAGTCATTTATTTTTTGAACGGGTTTGACAAAATTCAGGTGAACGGGTATCAGTTTTAGCATATTTACTGATAAAAAACAATGGGGTAATCTTGTGATACCGCGTCTGAAAGGTATTTTAACTCTTTGTGCTTTGGACTCAACTCCCAGGTAATTTATAATATAAACCGTTAAGAAGTTTCACTGAATTGATAATCTATACCAAAAAGGCTTTCATATTTTTGCATTGAACGAACCATCAAAGTTTCTTAAATCTTTTGAGACCATAAAATGAGTTATATTATTTCATGTATTGTATTTTAAATGCCTATTATTTTCATTAAGTTATTCGGCATTATCGCTAAAGCTACGGTTAGACATAAAAATTGTCTACGTACTTCTCAGATTTTTTAGTCGTTGACATTTCTGCAACCTGACATGAGCTGTTTTGTTTTTCACGGCTGAAATTAACTTGCTTTAAAGTTTTAAAGTTTTTCACAATTTATTTCTATCATGGAGACATACTTTGTTCTTTTTTCAAGGCTCCCATTATTATGTCAAGAGTTGCTATTTCTTTCTTGGAATAAAATGAGAATACTGTTCTTCTGATTAAAAGTTTGTATTACTCATTAACAGACACAGTTTTTTTCCTGAAAATATTTTGATGATTTCACAGCTCCATTTTTTCTCTCATTCTTAAATTTATATATATTTTGAAACTCTTGTCATTTGCCAACACATTTCCACAAGAGTATCACGGTGTTAGTCGGTTGTTTGAGTCTATACGTTTCCTGAAGCAATGGATGCTCACTGAGAAAATTTTCTATACCAATATTTTTTTAAATTTGGTCCTCTTTTATTTTTGAAATGAATAATATCGTGTATGGACTCATTCGTCTATTATTTTGACATTACAATATTGAAGCCAATTCAGATTTTCATTTATGCTTTGACGAAAATGATATTGATATAATTGAAGTTACATAATTTTGAGTTATGAGTGTGGCCTAAGATTGAGACAGTAACTGAAAATACGAAAAAAATGAATAGTGAACTTTGCTTCTTCCACAACAACTGTTTTTATTTTATGTCCAACACGTTAATAGCTATTCTTCTAAAATTATTTGCAGAACCCCGAAACCTTTGAATCAATTTCTAGAACAGTACTTCTCCACACCAGACTGCAATACTCTTCTCGATGCACGTTTCACTAATCTAGGTATCATCATCAGGAGATATCTTACACTATAGCATAATTAATCTAACAGAAATGGCATTTCCAGCACGTTTGATAAATAACGCTGTATCTGAAGGGCCATGAAATTTTGATTTTTGTAATACTCTTCTTGTTTGAAGCAAGAAATATAGATAGTCTAATGGGTATAAATGGGTTTAAAATGGGTTTTTACGTTAACGTTCGTTACGTTGTCGACCCCATACGAGCGACAAGCCTCAAAAGTCGAGACTTGTCCGACCTAAGGATTGACGAGGTCTTACCTTTACGTGCGATTTCCAGCACGGGGAGTCGATGACCGTACCCACTGATCATAAGGATTGGTATATGTGCAACCTGCATCACACATTCGCCTAGAGCAAGGCATACACGGGTTACACATCAAACCCGCAGCAGAACAGAAAATTGAAAAAAGTCCTGTTGCCGGCCATCGGGTTCGCACCGATGAAAAGTGGGATGCATACGTATTCAGCGGCTATGCCGTCAAACACCATACGCCACCGAGCTTGGAGGAGATATTTTATATTTGGCTATTCAAAATCAAAAATATTTCAATAACCTGATAAATCTGTAAATTGGGTCACATAGAGAAAATATTTAAATATTATTGTCACGGGGTAAATGTGAATGCCATATTTTTATCTCACAAATGAAACCGCTTTGACTCACTATTATATGATAAGGCCACAGAAGGCTGTTACGTTAAAACACAAGTTGCCAGATTTCAGTTTCATTTCTATTCGCGCAATAGTAATGTGGCCACCACGCCCTGGTGTGAGTCGTGGGAATATTTTAAACATGCGGTAGAGGCTCATTAGGTGAATACCCAGCTAATTTTCAGTTTTTTTCTATACACACCGGAACCAGTGACTTTTTATCAAAACAGAAATCTGTGGCCATGACCACACTTCAATGGTAACTGCAGGTCAATCCCCTGATGTCATTTTGTGGCCACATACACTGTCGTAACCAATTGCGTTAATAAAACAATAATCAATGAATCTTCATTAGTTTCATTTGTACTACAACCTCCAAAGTAAATTTTATAATTTACTTCGAAATCTATCGAAACAAAATTGGAATATTGGAATATTGAAAATTCCAATTTGTATTATGAAGTAAGATGATGAGAATCTCTTCAAAATGAGTTAGAAAACGGATTATACAAATTCCTTTGGAAAGTACTCACTCAAAATCACTTCAAGATGATCACTTGAAGATGATCACCTATTTAAGCAATTTTGAGAAAAGTTCGTCAAAGAGGAGGAAATTTCCGATAAAAAAGTTCCAACTCCCGAAACTCTATCTCCATTATTTATAATTTCAATTTGACGTTGAAAATAGGGTTACGCGCGGCTGTTACGTCATGCGCGCGCTGCCGCTAAAGAGAATTTATCAAATGAAATAATTTTTTTATAACATAAAATGTTATTTTAAAAATTTGAAAATAAATCTAGTATCTTCTTAACACATGAATGAATCGAGTCCCGTAGAAAAAAAGTTTTATCACAATTTTTCAAAAAGTTATTCAATTGTTAACCAACAAATTTTTTCCCAATCTCCGTTGGCATAAATAATGGGATAAAAGCTTATAAATTTTAAACTTCGTGGAAGCCTTTTTCTTATATATACTTCATACGATCCTGCGATAAAAGTTCATAAAAATTTATCAATTTGTTAGTTATGATTTTTTATAACTATTGCAAAATGAAATATCTAAAAATTGCTGATAATTTTGTTTCAATTGATATTTAGCTATGTCTGTTTTCACATTGAACAATGGCAGTTATTACCATAGGATATGATTTTTTTTCATAATTTGTTAATTGAATTGTTTTAAACAAATAGAGAAAATCATTTTGAAATTTTTTTTGCTATTTTGTTGTCTAGAGATAATTATGATTTTGAAAAAATTGTTCACTTAATGTTAATTTTTTATTGTTTAAAATCGATTTTTTTATAGTTCGATTGTTTAAATAATTAGTCAAAAAATAATTTTGATTTTGAAAATCATAATTCACACTTTCAAATAGTTTGGCAAAAAAATGTGTTTATTATTTAATTGTTCATTAGTTTAACAATTTGTTATAAACAAATATTGACCAACGTTATATTTTTTCTGAAGCAGAAAAAAATTATAAAAATAGCTATACATGAAAAAGTGTCAAAAAAAATGTTTTTATTACGGTATCGTATGATATTAGAAAGTATTATAATGAGTAAAAAAAAATGTTTCATGGCACTTATATATAGCTGTTTTTATAATTTTTTTCTGCTTCAGAAAAAATATAACGTTGGTCAATTTTTGTCCATAATAAATTGTTAAACTAATAAACAATTGAATAATAAATAATTTTTTTTTGCCAAACTATTCAAAAGTGTAAATTATGATTTTTAAATGCAAAATTATTTCTTAACTAATCATTTAAACAAACGAAATATAAAAAAGTCAATTTTAAACAATTGAAAATTGAAATCAAGAAAACTTTTTTTCAATCATAAATATCTCTAGACAACAAAATAGCAAAAAAAATATTTCAAAAATATTGAATTCCTCTATTTTTCATATTTTGAACTTGTTGATTAGACTAACACACTGTGACGTTATCACAGCAGCCAGGTTGCCTCTTGGCTCGCCATACAAGGCAGACAGACCACCCAGTCAACCAGAGTACACCAAATTGTCACGTGATGTCTGTCACTCAGCGGTGAACCAATCAGAGTGTACCAAATAATCACGTAGTATCCTCAAACTGTCACGCAGCTCGCCAGCTAATCAGAGCGCACACTTTTGCATCTCGAAACATCGTGGCGGGAAATTTAAATTTTCTGTGGACATAAATAATTCAGGCAGACAGACGACCAGACGTATCCCTCAACGAGACAGACCGCCCAGTCACGTGACGCGTTTTCATCAGCCCATCTTTTCGCTCAACACATTTTTGTTTCATGACCTCATGAAAAAGGTTTCGTTGAAGAATTGAAAGCAGGTCTTTGGTGCGATAGACTCGATCGTTAGCCTCAACACCACCGTTAGATATTGAAAGTAATTGCAAACGATAGTGATGGCTTCGGTCATTGCTTTTTGAATTGTTTTTACATTTGAATTATGATCACTATTCAATAAAACATATTTAGTTTTGTTCGAAGTTGTATTGGGAAAAACAATGGGGAATGTTCCTCAATTTGGGTTATTACAGCAAATGCAAGTTTGAACAAAATAAAGTTAAATTTAATTCATGAGTTTCGCAAATTCTCTTCGAAAAGTATTCAAATTAATGTTTCAAATGTTAGGTTTCAATTTTTAGAGGGATTTGTTCCTAATCCACATATTGGCAACAACGCCTATATCAAGTTAAAATAATTAATAAGTACCTAGATATTCTACTTTGAAAAAGGAGAATTATCTTTAAAAATCAACAATTAAGGCAATATATAAATTATAGTTCAATACCACCTCCACAAGCCACATAAACAACAGTTGTTTTGTTATTTATTTATATAGAGGAAGATAGGTTAGGTGCACAAAATGTCATATGTCACAGAATGTCTCGGAACTCGGAACATAAGTAAACAGAACAGCACGCCTCTGAAATATGTCATCTTTGTTTGTCTCATACAGGTAACAGAGTCATTGTCCTTTATTAGCTATAACCTATGTTGCCAAATGGTGAAATAGAAATGAATCCCTTTAATTGAACTGACCAAAATGCCCGTTGTAACACATCAAAAAATGCATTGTCTCTATGTGAATGAAGTGTCGAAAATGATCGCTCAGTCGCATTATATTTGGTGAAATTTTCGAAACGCACATCGAGAAATCATAAATTACAAATGCGGCTAAGATACTAACTCGTTTAGAAATCATAAATGATATTGCGCGACAGGCACAAAGTATGTGCTCTGCTGTTTCGTCATTTCCCAAATGACAGTGACCTTTAAGAAGGTCTGTTAAACATCGTAGATGTTCTGTAGTCCAACAACTGTTTGGTATCAAGCTTCAAAAGGTGAATAATCACCTTGGAGTGAATCAATCCTGCCAAAAGTCTTGCTATCCAGGTGTCCAATCTTCATTTGGCAAAGCCTAAAGCGATGCCAATGACAGGTTCTGGTCCTCCTTTGTAAGGAGTCAGCAGCCAGGGCAGGAATCCAGACCAGAGACAATCTGTTAAGTCTTCCTATCGAGGAGAACCGTTTTTGGCAATTATACGTTGCTCGGTAGGAGCCAAGAGCTTCCAACACCACTTGACTGTTCAAGAAATTTTTTATTGACTATTGACTTGTGTATGAGGTTGGATTCTTCCAATCTCTCCGGACACAATTCAATAGCGTAAATTTCCGATTGCATAGTTTTCTAGGCAGGTTGTTAACTCTGTCCCAGGTCTAGGACTGAAAACACCTGCACCATTCCGCCCCACTAACTCATATTTACTTTTCACAGCACTCCCCACATTTCTTATATTTTACAACACGATATCTTTCAAATAATCTCATGTCGATCATGTTTTTTCGCTTTGATTGATGTATTTTGAAACAACACCCTGTATACCCAATTTTGTTTTCATATCATTCCAAGCGCGCCCGACTCTTTATCTCTCAAATGCCAACGCCCCTACACTGATAAGCCACTTTCGACTTCTGACATAATTGTTTTTCTCAATACATCTTCAAACAAAGTTAAATATGTTTTACTGAACAGTGATCATAATTCAAATGTAAAAACAATTTGAAAAGCAATGACCGAAGCCGTCACTATCAACAATTCGCAATTACTTTCAATAACTAACGGTGGTGTCGAGGCTAACGATCAAGTATATCGCATCAAATACCTGCGTTCACTTCTCCAACGAAAACTTTTTTTATAATGTCACGAAACAAAAATGTGTTGAGCGAATTATTTATGTCCACAGAAAATTCAAATCTCCCGCCACAATGTTCTGAAATGTTACCTAAAATTTAAAAAGGCAATGCTCAACTGGTTTTTGTTGTTCCTTGCATGTTGATGGGTGTAAAAAAACACTCATTTGCTAATGTCATTTCTTCAGTAACAAAGCCAATAATGGTGCTGACTTAATTTAGTTCAACTTGTATATTCATTTATTTAACTTAGAAAACCACCTTGTAACAAAGTAAGGCGTACCCTTTGGTATAAATTTAAAAAATTTAAGAGTTCTCATAGTACCGTTTGAGCATTAGTAAGTAGGCATTTTTATAATATTGTTTACTGGCTCAAGGGCATGTACAGATTTTTCATTTCAATTTTTTTCTTCGAAAAGAGAGCACGACACGACAAAAATACATGGGAGCATGAAATTGTATTTTCAATTCTTTATTTTGATATTGATAATTGAATTGTATAAAACTGTTGGTGAATATTGATTTTTACCACATATATCAATCAGACAACTTGACCAACTTTTATCACAATCGCCAAAATTCCTTTTGCAGGTAATACAAAACTGTTTTTCCACTACAACTTCAGCATCCCTACTATTCGAGAAAAGTGATAAAGCATTTAGTTTTTTTTTAAATACGAGAAGGAATCACCCCATGAAACTGAAGTCATCACTAAACCTATACCCTGCAATTAGACCAGATTTGAAATGAGAAACTGACGAGTTTAAGGAGTCTTTTAGTCGCATATTACTCAAACGCGGTTTTATATAATTAATTCCTAATGATTCATATATTTTCAAAAACCTTTATTGAAAAAACTTTGTGAGATTTCCACAACCAATTCAATAAACCCGTAATAGTTGTTCTCCTACACAGTAGGGTAGGAGGTAGTCCATTTTTGAAGGATATATAGTCAATATTGTGTATAGTCAATATTGTGTGTGTGGAAAGCACAATCTTCCGATATATTTTATTCTTATTCTGATTACGAAAATCTGTACATATTTCTGTACAGTTTTTCATTATCCTGGAACATATACTGCCTATATTCTATTATTTGAATCATGTCTCAATAGGCTAATAAATGATAATTTCTACGATCTGTATTATTTTTTGTTAGAAGCTATCCCAACATTTGGGATGTGGGATACCTATTATGTACGAACGTTGGGATTTATTTAACCCCCAGCTTTTTAGCGGCAATAATTAATTGTAGGTAGGTTATCTTCTTTGAAGAATTTGTTTGACAAATTTTGAAAAAACTAGTTGAATAGATCACTCGTTGAAATCTGTGAATTGTGTCACATATCATATCATATTTGAATATCTTTTATTTACATTAGGTAAACAAGAAAGTTTGATTTCTGATGATCGTAAAAAAAGCCTCTTGGCCTTACTAAATAATGAACACCTTATGGTCCACACAAGGCACCTCTGAACACAAGTTGCGAGAATTCAATTTTGCTTCAGTCCGCTCGATAAATAAATCGAGAGTCCTTGAAAGTAGTTTCCAAGATGCATGTTATTGTAGAGGCAGCACTGGGCAGACGAAAGTGATGGCCACATGAGGTAGATGAAATTTTGATGAGTTAACACAACTTTTGACACATCCCTGAACCATCACTCTGGGGTCAAATAGAGAAGTAGGTACCATTGTGATCAGCAGACCGCGTAGATTCGTTTAAAATAGGTCCGCATTCAGTGGCCTCAAAAAATGGCCGCTCAAAGTAGGTAGGCCACACCATGCGTGTTGCTAGACGGCA
>WOGO01002706.1:3383-15399 GCA_015342085.1 Leptinotarsa defecta | reverse complement strand
AAGGATTGAGCATGGGTGTAACATTTGACTAGTTCCGCAATTGTCGAAGTCATCAGGCCGTAGGTGCCACTGGGTCCTAAAATTCTTAGTCCAGCCGCTTCCTTGGCTAAAGAGTCGGCGATTACCTTTACTCCTGTCGTGCCCTTTAATCCACCTCAGACCACTGAATGTGTTCATCGATACTCAGTTTACTAGGAGACCAACACTTCGGTCAACGTTTCAGAAAGTAATTCTTTTCCGTCCTCAAAACCAAAAAATGTATCAGTGGAAAATACCTTGATGAGAAGTATGTATATTTACTTTCCGAAACATTAACGATTTTAAGAAAAATGTATACAAAAATTCCAATCATTTTTATATCACTCTCGGACAAAATTTATCAATACAGGTTACTGACCAATTGAACTCTACAAAAGTTTTCCAACTTTGCAGCCCAGAATGGCAAGCTCCTTCATGAAGAAACCTCCTTTGAAACTGAGGCGGATTTTATTTGATAGTTTGCATCGCAGTGTTGAGAAAATCACGCAAACATCCGTTATTGATGTTGACACAATTTAAATAAGTTGATATGCCACATTTGAAATCTCTACAAGTATTGAACTGTGAACATTTTTCTTAACATGAATTTAAAAAATCATGATGGCAATCTATTGTTCTGATAGCAGTTTCAAGATTTGTGACTATCATAGAAAGCAAAACAGAGTGTTACTTTTACTCACACGTTTTGTTGTTATTTGAACCTCTTTTTGTTTTGATTAAGTATAGATTGATGTTATGTTGCACTTTTTGAAACAAATGAAAATATTCATCCGATTAAGAAGTGAAGTAAAACAACTTCATCTAATTTAGCAAACTTAAGTTAGGAAAGTTAACAGCGAGATTGAAAAAAAATATTTATCCTATTGATGGAGTGAAAAACTATAGTGAACACCAATGACGCAAGATTTTTACAGAAATGTAAGACAATAATTATACTGTGGTCAAAATTTGATGAGATTGTTAACAAATGTACAAGAAACATTTGAAATTTCCCGAATCATAAATGACACATCAAGCATTTCTGTATCAGAAATATAGGGTGAAGGAAGATGATTACACCATAAATTGCATTACTTGGGAAGGCAAACATTTGTTATTTAATGCATAATAAATTTAAACAGATATATTTTTTATATGTTTACGGGAATTAAGCTTTTTGCTTCGTACTTCTCCATCATATAAAAAATGTGGGAAACTTCCGAAGAAGGGAAAAAAGCAATTACATTCAAAATGGACTCTGCTTAGATGTTTAGATTGGAAGAAGCCCTTTTTAAACCTCTTTCAAATGAACATTGAATTACACGAAAAACAGTTCCCACTCAGTTTGTACTCCACACACATTCATTATTCGAGTTCAACCGAATGGGAAAAATTATTTTCATGTAATTCAATGCTCATAAGAAGGTAGTTCTTTTGAAAGGGCTTCTTCTTTCAGTTTGTATTTGAAAGAAACTCATATGCATGATCTATAAATTTTTTTTGAGAGTTCATTCCAAAAATAACAATAATGAGAACAAGATCACTCTTCTCCATACTAAATATCAAGTTAGTATTTGACTAGTTCCAGTTATTCATGATCTCCATTTTTCGATTATATAGGTTCAAATCTCAATCATTCAGTGTTCATTTGAATTCGAAGACTTTTTTTCCCAATTTATTCGATTTTTCATGTTTCGGCATGCTGTTCAAGTAATTTTGTTGCTTTTTCTTGGTCCAGAGAATCAATCTTCTGGTTGTAGACCTAGAAACGAAGTAGTGGCACTAGAGGCTAGTGACTAGCCTAACAAGTTAGTTTTTTTAAGTTTTTAAATGCCTCTTTTTTGGCAACTCAGATTTTTTCCATAATAACTTCTCATTTGAATTTCCTATCAGTAATTTAGAACTATTTTATCTCACAAGGATAAATGTAAGTATCCAAATTATACTGTCATCAAAATCTTTATCTTTATTTATTCATTACATATAACACGAATATTTTTTTGTAGATTCCAATGTGGTTTCAACATCGAAAGGTTTGGATGTTGATTTTCGTCATTTACCACCTCCAGCTATTATCACTAAAAAAAGAACATCTTCTGAAGCATCTCCTGACCAGCACAGCGCCAAAAAAAGTAAATCGGAAGTTTTTGACAAGTAAGTGCTCAATTTACCCATTATGGGAAACTTACACTAAATAACTTGTTCAACATAATTCATCAAGATTAACAAAATTTAAACATTTGTTTTCTATGAATCTAAACTTATTCAGTATTAGTAGTTCCTTCCAAGAATCATTCGTTGTTTCTACTTGACTTTTTTGATCAAGCATTGAGAGCGAATAACATTTGGTAGTAGGACAAGATCTAGAGTATGATTAGTGCAAACAAAACACACCTAATTTTATCCCAACTTTCAAGTTGAAAACAGAAGCATATTACATTTTCCACATTCCAGGTTATTTGGAGACGAGGATACGGATCTAAGGCAGCTGCCCATTACTGCAGAGCACCAACCAGTTACTAGCACGGAACAACAACCTGTTATTACGGAACAACGTCCCCCTACTCCACCTCCACCTATCATATCTTCAAGTGAGAGTCCTACAGATAGCCCTAAATCAGAATCGCCCAAAAGTAATTTGGATGCCATTCGAGCTAAACTGGCGAATGCTACAAACAGAGACAAAATACTTTCTAAATCATGTAGGTATATAAAAATGAGTTACTCATCATAAACAAGATTTAATCAATAATTTGAAATCAATTCATCATTCACAACTATTGTATATATCCCAAAAAATATAACATATGCTAGAGCTTATTGAAGTAGTCAATTTGTCATTGAATTCTTGAGCCTTATACTCGTACTCTCAGAAAAATAATTTTTCCCACTTTCTTTTTTTTATGAAAATCCAGTTGCGAAGAACAAACTTGAAATGTGTCATCTGATAAGTGTGTATCAAATTATGAATAAACCGATCCGTTACCTGATGAAAATTAATAACACTATCCATGATAAAAATTATACAATGTTCACAATAAATATTATTTAAGACGTGTTCCCCTACATGTAAACTTGTTCAGTTGGACTGATACATCAAACTTTCCATACATCCACAATGCCTTTTATTTAACAGTATGTAATTACAAACTCAATTAGATTATTGATTAATTCTTGTAAAACAGCTAGATTTTGAAAAAATAATTACAATATTGTTACGTTTTTACCCCTGGGTTGAATAATCAAACTCAACTGTATTTCACTTTAAATACAATAATCACTTTAACTATTATTTGAATGTCTATCGCCTGACTAGATCGCTTCGCGTACCGCACTGTAACTTCCACTTGACTGTCGATATGCTCGTGGCTAGCATTTATATATCGTAATCGAATGCAGTAGAAATTTCTTCGAAGCTCTATCGAAATCGGTAGCATTATTCTTGCTGCTTCTAAAGCGGCAGGGAACATCGTATATTCGCGCGCTCTTAGCTACGTCACGATTGGTTTATGGTTACCAGTGGCGCCCGGCGTTATTTTCTATGGGGCATGATTTACAACACTAATAATTCTAGAAAAACAGGTATAAATTTGTTGTTTATTGACATTTCATGAAAACAAGTTTAATTATAGTGAGTGAATAACTTCTTGTTTGTTATTTGAAAGAAATTTTGAATTCTTACTATTATTGATATACAGAGCTTCCAGTATGTTGTTGTTGTATGTTGGCATTTTATGCAAAAAAATTATGTCCGTAATTAACATATTTATGAATTACCTGTTTTCCTAGGTATTGTGATAGTTTTTTCAAAATCTACCTGTTTTGCCAGAATTAATCAAACCATCAAAAATACAAAATGAAATGTATTTCAAAATTAGGTTATAAGGAACCAACTGTTAATTTATACAAACTTAAAAATATTTCATATATATCAATGACATACAAATTCAAACCTCACACCTTATCAGTTGGCAAAAAACAAATTGAAATAGTCAAATTTGATTTTTTGAAAAATCTAAGGGTTTTAAATATCAGATCAAATATTGGTGAACAATCGATTAATTGAAGTGGTTTTAAAATCTATAATAATTTACCAAATCCTTTGAAAGATATCAGCAAAATGAGATATAAAAGAAAATATCTCCTTATAAACCATTATATTATTAATATTTTATATATTTCATACACTTTCATTTAAACTAATATTTTTCAGGAAATATTGTATGTTTCCTGGTTAGTGAATTGCCATCATTACTGTTATTATCTAATTAGGTTTTGTAATTACCTACTGCTATATAAAAATATTGTAGAGTAGTTTGATATACCAGTCCTACTGAAGAAGCTACTGTGTGGTGAAACGCATCTGAATTGAAATTTATTGTGAAAATTGTTTAATTAATTATTATCATGGATAGTGTGTATCTTGAATAATTGTATTATTTGCACTCAATAACATTTTGAAATTGAACTAGTCAAGTTGAACTCGTTGACAATATTAAACACGCGTTTCACCAACCAATTTGGCGTTTTCAGGAGATGAAGTAAACTAATGTGTTTATTTCACCTTCTGGTTGGTGAAACGGGAAGAGTATTGCAGTTTCAGTGTATAATAATATGTGTTGTTTTTCAGTCAATAAAAAGCGACTTAGAGCTTTGGAAGATCAAGATCTGAGAGTTCCAAAAGTATCCTCAACAACTGATTCACCTCGGAAAATAATAATTTCTCCTGAAGATGAGAAAATCATCAAGCTTGGCAACCTCACCAAAGAGCAGGAGAACCTCCTTCTTAACAAAATAATTATGCAAATGGAGAAAAATAAATTGAAAGAGGCCAAGAAAAAAGACAAAGAGGAATCATTCAACATATCTTTGCAACCAATAAGTGATGAGGAATTTATTAGTAGTGACGAAGAGAAAGGACGTGTAGATAAGGGGCAGCAAGAAAAATCTGAACCGGATCTCAAACCAGAACCAAACAAAATGAAGCCTATTGCAGAGGAAAGCTTGATACCTTTCAACGACAAAGATGAAAGGTTGAACGTCGGACCGATGCCACCACAAGGAGATTTCATGCCCGGTCCTTTCTTCCCAAGAGATGGTAGGGAAATGAGAAGATTTCCTGGTCCTCCTAATTGGAGAGGTGCTCGAGGCGGTCGACGGTTTTGGGAAAATCCACCAAGAATGCCTGTCAGGCCATGGAATCAACCAGCCCCATGGAGAAATTTGCCTCCTCATCAACAGCAACGGGACTATTCTCCACAGCAGTTTCCACAGCCTACAGATTTCCCTCCGGCACCAGAAGAGGAACTTCCAGTTTCTTCCGACATTGAGCCGAAAGATCATTTACCCAGCGGAGTTGTCAACGAGGATGAGATCAAGACTATTGTCATTGATGGCGTTCCGAAGGATATTCGATTCTACGGCGAGTTGGGTATCACGTTCATCAGCTGGGATGATCCCAGGGAGTTGACGTTCCAGGATGATGGTGTACGACAGATCACATTCAACGATAAAGAGTGTTATGTGTTTGCTTTGAACCATCCGTACAAAGAGGTTCTAATCAATGGAAGTCTTCATAAGGTAAAGATTGGTGCTCCCAGCAGGGAGATCTTCATTGATCAGGTGCCTTATGAATGCTTCTTTGGTAGTGTTATTCGTATTGACTTGAACGGATTCAGTACAACCTTGAAGCTGGAAGGACCGCCACCTCCAGTGAAAATTGGTGACACGAAAAGAACAGATCTAGTTGCTGGCAAAATTAATGTATGCATAGACGCTAAGGTTGTTGTACCCGTGTTTCTAGATGCTAAAGTTCAAAAGTTTGTTCTTGAGGGTGAAACGCACACTTTGAAATTTGTAAATGCGTTGGAAACAGTTTTAATAAATGATGTACCTTTTAATGTTGAATATGGTGGTCTCCCTAAACCTATTGTAATAAATGGTAAAAAACATTTTATAAGATTTTCAGTCTTGCCTAAAGGTATAAAACCCGGTAGGGTGAATATCAGGGATATGGAGGGCAAGGGCAACTTAAGCCCTAAGTTCGACGAGAACAGTCAAGACAGCAATCCTGATATCGATGCCTACGATCCAGCTCTGCCAATCATGGGAAAGATAACAATCTCAAAGGGGGCCGACTCGCCTGATAGGAATTCAAATTCTCCTAACTTCTATAGGAACCTCTTGCAGCAACAAAGTTTGAGTAAGTGTAGTTTAAAAAATTATTTTTTTCACTAGTGGAGGTAGTCAATCAGCTATTCTCAAAATTGAGAATAAATAGGGTATCCGAACACTGCATATTTACCTGATAGATCAATATTGCTGATATGAAGATCATTTAGTTTTTTGTCAATTTTAGTTGCCTCTATCGTAATATAGTAAGTAATGACTTTTCAATTCTATTATCAAAAAATGGATGTATATTTTTTGTAATAAAAAATAAAACTGGAACTTCAAGCGTAGAATAAATCCAAAACAAGCACTTTCTTGAAAACTAGAAGTGCAATACTTTTCTCGACGCTAGTTTCATCAACCATGTTGGCGTCTTCAGGAGATGAAAAAAACTAATACCTCACTCTGAAACTAGCCTATATCTAACACATCATGATTTTGTCTAGGACTCTGCTGTTTTCTGACATTCGAAAGAATCCAAAAAATGTAGTGTCTTATATCAATCTCAACAATTTCAGGATATTTTTATTCATTCTTTCGATATTCTCCAAGGCGTGTTGAGCAACACTAGATTTTTCTGGTCTTCGAAATCGGATATGTGCTGTGTGTTCTTTGCAATGAGTTTTAATGGCATGCTTAATCTAACCGATATATTGCGTGTCAGAGTTCTCATAGCTTATTTCATATTCATTGAAAACAAGATCTAATTCGTTGGTGTATCGGTATACACTATATACGAGTATTTAAAAAAAATCGAACCAGTAACCTTCAAAACTTGCTTAGTTCAACAAATGTTAGGTAACCCTAAAGATAAGATTTTGAAAAATGAAAATTTGGATATTTAAGCAATGAGCTGCCAGGATTGTTACAAAAAATATATCGGTTAGACTAAGCGAGCCTTTAAAACTTTAAAACTGGTTCAAATAACCAGTAGCACATAGCCGATTTTGGGGAACAGAAAAATCTAGTGTCGCTCAGTACGCCTTGAAGAACGGCCATAGAATGGAGTGAAACTGTCTGAAATTTTTGAGATTTGTACATGACGCTAGATTTATGGATGCTTTTGAAAGTCAGGAAGTAGCAAAATGTGATATGCAAACAATAAATAATGACAGAAGTTCCATTCCAATTCCATTCCATTATTCATCTTTTAATGAATCACTCTGTTATAATTAGTGGGAAGATCTGCACGAAATCATTGATGTGCGTGGAAAAGTGAAAGTTTACTCTGTTAGATATCAATGGAAACCAGTTTTAGAGTTAGGAATTAGTTATATTCACCTCCTGAAGACGCCAACTTGGTTGGAGAAACACGCGTCGAAAAGAGTATTGCAGTTCTGGTGTTTGCGAAAGTTTTTGTTTTAGATTTATACACTGTAATCCAGATACGGAGGGCCAGCTTGGAAAAATTGAAAACTCTGAGAGCCATTAAGTGGCATTAAGTGAAAAGTTGGTTATTTTAGAGCTTATATAAATAACGTGTTGAAATTTAGTAAATTCCTATTTCTGAAAGAAATCTGTCTAAAGTTATTCAAAAAGACATTTAAAAACAAAAAACACCATTACCAATTTTGTTTATGCTTGCCACCTTTTAGGAAACAACCACGATTTAAACATGGACTACGACATATTACATACAGAAAGTAACAGACAAAATTGAATCTCTGGAATATCTAGAAATCAATTAATGTAAAATCTACCTTTACCAGATTTAATCATTTATTTAATGAAGTTATTATTACTGTTATATAAAAGACAGAATAATTTGTTTAACCTGCATAAGTGGTGAAGCTTCCGTGCTGTGAAACCTTTCTTAAATGAAATTCATTATGAAAAATATATAATAATTATACATTTTATAATGATCCACACTATTTGTTATATTGTAATAATATCTGATATTTTCTAGATAATTTAGAACGACTGTCCAATGCTATGACACCTACATTGGCTCCCCTCCCTACAGCTGGAGCTTATCAGGTTGAAAACCTATCGAATCTGGATGTTCCAAAGAATGAAACTACAACTTCCAAACCAACTCCAGTTATAAATATCAATGACTTGTTTCAGAAACTAGTAGCCTCTGGTTTTGTTACTTCTACGGACCAGAAAAAACCAACAGTTTCCCAGGTATGTAATTTAGCTGTGATCTATATTTAGTGAAAAATGAAGGCTTTAGTAAAAATAAATTATAGAGAAATTGTTCATAACAAATAATTTTCTAGGAACTTATGAAGGAAAATCCACCTAGTTCAAACAAAGAAACTCCTGTTGAAAAACCAATAGTGAAACCTATTTCTGGTCCAACGGTCTCTAAACTCAAGAGAAATACCTGTGAGAATCTTAGGCCAATTACATTTGAAAAGCCGGAGTCACTCAGGATTCGACAGAATGTTCTCTATTTAACTCTTTACTCCGGAATGCAGTGTAGCAGTTGTGGAATGAGATTTTCACCTGAGGCCAGTATGCAGTATAGTCAGCACTTGGACTGGCATTTCCGGCAAAATCGAAGAGGAAAGAGAAATTACCGTGTTGCAAATAGCCGAAGGTGGTACTATTCCTTGTCTGATTGGAAGAATTACGAAGAACTAGAAGATTTGGAAGAAAGAGGTGAGTATTGCTGGTAAAGAATTTGTTGGCTCAAAAGTGTACTTAATCTTGTTATTCAAAGCATCATAGATAACATATAATTTTCAGAGAAAAATTACTTTGATCAGCAACAGCAGCAAGCTGATAATGTTGGAGAGGAGGCAGAAGAAGACACCGTCATTCCCAGTGTTTCTGCCGATCCTGAATCAACAGATGAATGTTGCGATGTTTGTCGAGATAAATTTGATCAGTTTTTCAATGAAGAGAAGGAAGAGTGGCACCTAAGAAACGCCATCAGGATAGAAGACAAAACATACCATCCTCTCTGTTATGAGGACTATCAGGTTAGTAAAAAAAATATTGCAGAAAAATTCATTCAAAAGTAATGTATTCAAGTAACACTTCATTGTGAAATTTTCTTTGGATAGTTCACAAAACTACAACACGTGTTTTGCTTTACAAAGTCTTCTAAAACTACCAGAATTCCTGAACAACTTGAAATGAAATGTAATCATTAGAATGTTGTATTTATTGTATTTGTCTCTGAGAAAATGAAAGAAAAACTTTGAATTGTTGATATTGTGAAACCTACGTACCTACTTCAATATATTTTATATAATTTATAAGTTATATTTCTGTATCTATGCTGTATTGACCTGTGTAAAAACTTGATGTTTATTTTAACACCAATAAAATATTCTATTCTATACAATAGCTTCCTCAAGCATGTGAAGTGAAAATCTCACAATAAAGTGTTACTTGAATAAGTTATGGATTTTTATCAAGTATCACCCAATTCCATCACATATGTTAAGAACTAATATTTTGAATTGTTTTTCAACATCAGCAATCTCTTTTGGACCAAACGGGAGATGAGAGTAAAATCCAATCACCCGAACCAACTAAACAAGAGGAAACAACTATTCCAGGCCTTGAAATAATAATAGATGTTGATGATGAGGATGAAGACAATAATGAGGTAGACACGGAACCAACGGAGGTGGTATCCTTGGAAAGTGATGAATCCAAACTAGTCGAGGATGAAAATGATAAGACTGAACAACCCCCTGAAGAAGGGGAGGATGACGACGACGACGACGACGTCATTCTTAATGAGGTAAATATATCTGTTTATGAAGAAAAGAGAATTGAAACTTTCTATGTTTTTTTTACCACTTTTATTTGTAACTAATGTCACTGCAATTTTGTCCTATAAGGACATTTTCAAACTTATACTTTAAACTAACAATTATTAATTACATTAGCGCATTAGCCCTTATATAACATCACTGTTAATACATCAATTTATATCTGTTTATTGTCGTCCTGGTCCCATTTTTTGTTCATATGACTCAATTTTTTTTTGTTCAGGTTGCCCCGATAAAGATTGTAGTTGATGATGATGATGAAGAAATGGGTGAAGATAGTATCGAATCTGAAATGAAGGGCATCGTTAAAGTTAAAAGAGAAAGTTTGGATGATGGATTTGTCGAGGTGTCAGGTCTTGTAAGTCTACAGAATGGAAAACAGATAAAGATAAAAGCAGAGCCTGTAGATTTAGGTGAGTTTATAATTTAAAAAGCTCTTAATGGTGTCTTTGTTTTGGGAATGATCCGAATGCTCAACTTAAACCTTTGAATTTACAGCAAAACAAGTGATGATTTTTTTTGTATAAAACCTGCATATATTCATATGGAAAAAAAAACATTTGTATAAACCCTGCATCTATTCATCTGTAAAAAAAACAAACTGAAACTGTACATTTTCGAAATGAACAATAATCAGTGCAATCATTTAAAAAGTTTAAAGTTACAAATATTATATGGAATACAGTTTTATTTGTTATTTTAAAATCAAATGAATTTTTCCAATCTATCAGCATGCATAACCATTTTTATGTGAATCCGGTCAATTGATATTTCATTTTTTAGCTTCAAAATCTACTATTGCACTATTTAATTGAATCAATGTTTAAACAATATTTCAATATTTTCTGTAATTTTACTACTTTCAGAATTTTAGTCTTCATCTAGTTTTTTCTTTTATACTACAGGACATGTATTCACTACTATTATAGACTCTGCTTCGACAGTTTATCAACATTCTGTTTTGATCAAAATAAAATAAGTTGAAAACACTTTATTCATGTTAGTTGCATCATTGGGAATGATACATCAAACTATTCTATAGTGTCTTATATACAGTGTCATCCCTAAAGTATCCACCATATGGGAAACTTATTTATTAAGGGTTTTTCGACAAAAAGTTATTCTTGATAAAAGTTTGTGCATCATCTCAAACTAAACATGCACTAACAAAATACAGTACAACAAATGTAATATACGAGGAACCTTCAAATATTTGATTTTGTGACAAGAGTATTGTGAAAAATCTCGAGAAATGTTATTTAGAAAAGTTGCTCAGCATTGAAAAATACATCTAGATTTGAAGTCATGGCCATCTAATGAAGTTTTATTTTTTTACCCATTTTATTTAAATGGGTAAAAAAAACAAAAATTTTGCTAAAACGATAAATAAATCCTGTATACGACGGTTCATTTTAAAAACCTATAACAAACTCATTGAGATTTGAAAATCAATGAGTTCGTTCCGAAATACCTATTTTATTTTGATGTTTTGTGATTTGATATTATTGAACATTAAGTTTTTGTTACAATACTGTATAATTTGAGTAATTTTCGGTGATAACAAAAAATAAAAATAACTCTGAAAATTAATTTACTTTACATAGTTGTGTAATTTGTTATATTACAGGCTTTTTTGAAAGCACTGTTCTATAACGCTGCGCACGCCTAAATTCTTTGATTCTGATTCTGTCAAAACATTGGAACAGCAGCGATACAGCAATATAGTATCTACTAATTAGTACTACAACTACCAAATTCTACGCGGACGAAGCCGCGGGCAACAACTAGTATGATATAAATTGATTTGAAATACCTGAAAGAATCTGTAAAATATTCAAAAAGAGTTTACGTGAAAAATAACAATTATATGCAGCAAAAAAAAACTGAAATTACAATGAAATAAAATACAAGCAACAACCAAAAAAAAACTAGAGGTGAAAATTAAAAATTATTAACAAGAAGTGAAAATTGAAAATTAAGATTCCAAACCAAGTAACTTCACGACGTTTCGATCGTTAGTTTGTTAGTTGATAGTTTATTTTTTTTTTTGGTTGTTGCTTGTATTTTATTTTGTTGCAATTTAATTTTTT
>WOGO01002705.1:0-15402 GCA_015342085.1 Leptinotarsa defecta | reverse complement strand
AACCCTAGAATATAATTTCAACTACTACAAAATAACGGAACTTTTAATAATTGCCTGAATACATTGACATTCAGCTACATAATAAGAGGTAATAAGCTTGAGATCAATTCAGAAGATGCTCGAAATGGTTGCCTTGAACTTCTTGACATATGAACAGCCTATCCGACATTTTACGCCGAACATTTTCGAACACAGTAACGTCAATATCTCTACAAACATTTATTATTCTCTGCCGTATATCCAATATTGAAGCAGGTTTAGTTTCGTACACCCTCTGCTTCAAATAGCCCCATAAAAAGTCCAAAGGTGTCAAATCTGGCGAACGGGCTGACCATTCCGTAGGACCTCGTAGGCCAGTCCAACGACCGGGAAAAGTAATATCCAAATAGTTTCTTACTTGTCTGAAGTAATGTGGTGGTGCTCCATCTTGTTGGAATACAATATCCATATCGAATTTATTAGAATTCGCTTCGACGATTTCAGTGATGAGAGGGTCAACAGTAGTTTCCGGCACATTCAAATACAGTTCCCCTGTTAAATTTTGATCAATAAATAGAGGTCCTACAATATTGTTTCCTTATATTCCTGCCCAAACATTAATTATTTCTGGATATTGGGTATCTATTTCCCGGAAAGCGTGAGGGTTGGTGTCACTCCAATAACGAAAATTTTGTCTGTGAACATTTCCGTTTAAAAAAAATGTACATTAGTTACTAAAACAAATATTGTGGAGATAGGTAGGATGCCTTGCAATGGTTTCCGTCATGATTTCGCAGAATTCTTCGATCAGGGTCATTTTCAGTTGATTGGTGTACCATTTGAATTTTTTTTTGAATGATTCAACAAATTTTTCTTTATTTTCATATTTTATTAATAAATTTTACAAAAAGGATTTGAAGCTTTATATCTTCTATTAATTATCTGCGAGACGCTTTCTACAGCACGACCAGCCAGAAGATATAAAACTTCAAATCCTTTTTGTGAAATTTAATATTAAAATACATTTTAATTTTAAATGGATGATATTCCTCTTCAAAAGTATCCACACAGTGGAAGGAGACATCTCACAAACATTCGCGACGGAATAAGTAGACTTTTCAGGATTTACTACCATCTCACCAATTATTTGCACTTGCTGTTCTTCCGTAATGGACGGATGGCGCCCAGTCGTCATCTTGAAAATTTCATCTGTCAATTTCACTTCAAAATAAAGTATTCATCCATTAATTTCATTATCTCAAATTTCAATGTTTTGAGTGGACCCGTTCAAAAAATGTAAGGGGGACCATTAAAGAAATGCACTGTATATGTATTTCTATTTTATTTTATACCACATTAATATTATAATCTAAATCACGCATACGCTTTTGAAGTTTCAGTGATGTTTCATATGTCTATTTTCAAAGTTGGACATTTTTCTTCCTGCATTTTGCTACTTTTTGAAAATAAACATTATTGTTATTATTATATATACGGGTCATTTCAATATTGTCATACCCATCATAGCTTTCTAAATCTAACCAATGAAAACGATGATACAGTTGTATTCGTAGGGTTCTTGTGGAAGTAAGCGATCAATCTGTATTAGTGGAAGTGAAATTTTCCTGTTTTCTGTGTCAGTGATGAATAGTTGTAACAATACAATTTAGGAAACACGCATTTCCAGTTATTATAGCCGGAAGTACCAATTAAATAATTTCCGCAGAATATGTCACACCTGGAAGTATCTAGAAAGGAATAGACGAATAAAACTATCAGATTGAACAGTCCATTTCCCATGAAACTCCCCATACATGACTTCAGCGATTTTTTCTGTTTGTATGTTTCTAAATAATTGGAAATAAATTGATTTTTCATAATAAAAAACAC
This sequence comes from Leptinotarsa defecta, assembly GCA_015342085.1. NCBI lineage: Eukaryota > Metazoa > Arthropoda > Insecta > Coleoptera > Chrysomelidae > Leptinotarsa > Leptinotarsa defecta. The sequence goes on along the minus strand of WOGO01002705.1, from coordinate 13,533 downwards.
TGTGAACTCCAATAAATAGTAATTAATTGAATCAATTAATTTCAGATACCTCTAAAATGATTCACTTTTGAAACGACAAACAATGAGGTTTCTTTTTAGTTTGACTGAAATGAATACAAAAACTGAAAATTTCATTTTTGTCGTAATCGAACCTCATCCATACTACTGAAGTTGAGGGAGGTGCCCAAAAAAAATTAGCTAAGCCCTACCTCACGATAGCTTTCAAGGCGATAAATTTCATTTAACGCAGTCAAATAAAACTTTGAAGACGTTTTTTGTTTATGCCGGGGCTTACTATATCGTGAAACTTTTATGAGCTATTGTTTCTAATCTATTTGGTATTGAAATTGATTGAAAAATATACATATACATGGTTGTTCATACTTACACATATACAGGGTTGTTCATACTTATTTATTTGAATCCATTCCCAGACAAACGTGGACATTCAATTAAATGTTATGTTGTGCAGAATTCTGATAGGACATACGGGCTGAAAAGTCCCGGGCCTAAGAAACAAAACGCTTTTTTTTTTGTTCAAAGTTAGCTTCATTCATTAACGTTATCTCCATCAAGAGCCACACAATCATTCTAGCGCCACATTAACATTTCAATACCACTGAACGATTTATCTTTTGTCCCAAAATAGGTCTGTTTCAGCAATAACCTCTTCATTTGAGCGAAATTTTTAACCGATGAGCATTTTATTGAGGTCTGCGAACAACAAGGAGCTGCTGGGAGCCAAATCTAGTGAATACGGATGATGTGGCAGCAATTCGAAGTTCAATTCATATAGTTTTGCCATTGTTTTTAATGATGTGACACGGTGCGTTATATTGATGAAGCAAAGTTTTTTCTTTGTCATATGCGGTCGTTCATTTGCAATTTTGGCCTTTAAACGCCCCAATAGGGCTATATAACATTCAGTGTTGTTGTATTTTCCTTCTCAAGATAACCTTTTCAGCCGATTTGCTTTCTGGCGCTTCGGACGAGGTTCACCAGAAATGGTAGATCCATGTTTCTTCCATTGTCACATACGACGCAAAAATTTCGGTTTGTTATGTTTAAACATGGCCAGACACTGCTCAGAATCATCAAGTCTCTCTTGCCTTTGGTCAACAGTGAGCTCGCGCAGCACCTACTTTGAACAGGGCTTTCTCGTATTCTAATGCTCATGCAATATAAAGCCAACGAGTTCTTTCGATACCTTTATAATGCTAACTCACGCAACTTTACTTTTCGATTATTCAAAACGATTTTTGGAATTTTTTATGTTTTCTCCAAAATTGAAGTTAGCAAACCAACGTTAAATTGTTTCTGATGGAGCGGAGTCCTTAAAACACTTTTCAAACCATTGCTTCGCTTGAACGAATTTTTTTCCATCAAGAAGTAGTGTAAAATTAAAACACGGAATTGTTTTTGATCCTTTAGTTTAAAAATAACAAAAGTAATGCCACTCTTAGGATAATAACTCACAAACTTGTGACTACAATACCATGAAATTTCAACAGCTTTCATTTGGAAGTTAGTACTAACTCCCATAAGATATCCATTGGAGGACTTCTCGGAAATGACTATTATTTTACTCTATTATTTTTATCCATAGAATAAATGTCTACATGATTATCTAATTGAATAAGTTGATTTTACAACGATAAAAATTTTCCAAATGTCAGTGTCATATATCATATTGTCTTGATCAAATGATATACTATAAAAGATAAATTGTGTTCATTGGCAATTAGCAAATTAACAAAAATATATAATTTCAAAGGTGTTAAAATATTATACAATATTTCATTTTCGAGCGGTTTATTTGGGTGTATTTTTTAATTTTTGTGTTTTTCGTCTGAAGTGGAATATTTTTTTAATTTTCAATATAAATATAATCTATGATGGAATTGGGCGATACTTGATGAACATCCATAACTAACGTATTCAAAAAACACTTAATTCTGAGATTTCCACTAAACAGTTTTAAAAAACTCAACACGAGTTTCGCCATACAATGGCTTCTTCGGGCGTGTCTTTACTAACTATATTCTACATATTCAATGCTAAATATACCTAATTTTACAATTTAAAGTACCTATATTTCAAGTACCTGAGTTTGTAATGAATTTCGGGGAGTTATTCAATTCTAATTGGCCATTCACTAAATTACCCGAATTCTTGAATCTATTAATTTCTAAACATTCCAAAATATTGAGTTTCAAACTTTTCTCTTTTAAATGAAATGATTTGTAAATATGAAAGTGGTCTTTCTATTTTCAAAACTACTTCTATGCTCTTTAATTCTTTTTGAAAATGTTCTCCCTGTTTGGCTAATGTAGTTTTGGGCAAGAGTCACAAGTCAGATAATATACTCCTGTGAATAGAAAGACCAATTCCACATTTGCAAACCACCTTTTAGCAGAAGGACATGAGTTCAATCATGAATACGACGTAATACATTTAGAAGAGAAAAGTTTGAAACCTAATTTTCTAGAAAGAAACAGTAGATTCAAGAATTCAGGTAATTTACTGAATGACCAATTAGAATTGATTAACTCACTGTTACCGAATGTTTCAAATGTGGAAATTGGGACATACGCTCAGGTAATTTAATTCATTATAAACTCAGGTGAAACTCAGGTACTTGAAATGCAGGTACTTCAAATTGTTAAATTAGGCATATTAGGCATTGAATATGTAGAATATAGTTAGTCAAGACACGCCCGAAGATGCCATTGTATGGCGAAACACGTGTTACTTTTTGTAAAACTGTTTAGTGAAAATTTCACAAAGTGATTTTTGAATACGTTATAAATATGTTCAATGGGTATTGTTTTGTGATTGCATCGAGTTGGAGGAATACTTAATATTACTTTATATCATTTATATTCAATCGTTGAGCTCATGTAGATACTCATCTTCCCGAATTTGGATTTCAACGTTCAACTTTTCAACATTTTGAGAGTGATATAAGATGATGTAAGTTTATATTCATTTATGCTCATTATCATAATTATCATTAATTTCTACATTCAAAAAATTGATGGCGATATGTTAGTGAAGAATTATAACTATGTCGATACGTTACCTAAATCTAAACTAATGTTATAAAAACAAAGGTTTGCTTATTGGAACTTTCTCTATAGGAGGCTGTTATAACCGAGTAATACAGGATGTAATTTATTAAAATAAAGTCGACAATCAAAAATAAAGCAGAACATGAAAAAATAAGATATTTGTTGAGTTTTTATCCTATGTGTGATCAGATTGAAAAAATATATACATAGGTACTTCAAAACTAAATGAAAATTAAAGTAATAGTAAGAATACTACATGGGCTGAAAAATCTCGTATAGCCCACGTATACATGTTCCGGCGTAGTCCTTCACGAATGGTATCGCATGCTGAAGTGTCAAATCAGGTGTACATCTGTTCGTCTCTGAGATTATCACGACGTTTCGGTAAGATCACACTTGCCATATTCATATTTTCCGCTTGGTAGCTGAGCTGGAAACCAAGTTGCCAAATTATTGAATAAATGTTAGCTTCAACAAAACAAATATGATGCTGCACCAGTGAGAACTTACATTTTCTGATACAAATATGTGTTTCTTTTTCACTTCCAGTTTCAGAATTTCACGATTTCTGATGAAAACCATTAAAATAACTTTGCTCACAGTGTGCAGTTTATGTTCAGAAAATAAAATTTTGTATAATCAAAAGGTTTCCCAATAGTTATTTACTTGTTCAAAACATTTCCATAATTCAGAAAAAGAGTTTTGTCAATTGTATATTCCAAAGCTACTTGTAATTATGAAATGGTAATAAATTAATGTCCAATATTCCGAATAACATTAACTAATATTCTAGGGCATTTGGTTCCACCAGCATGTTAACTATTTTGGTATGGAATTCGTAATATCAGTTTGGCATGGATGAAAAGTTATTTTACTAGACGCAGTAGCTATGTGGTAATTGAAAATATTCAGTCATTATTATCCAGTGCTACCTAAACACAGATAAAACTCAATCCAAAAGAAGCCGGAGATTTACAGACAATAGTCTATTGATTCTGCTTTATTCGGATGAACATCTGTTGAATCTCTATTAATGAATTAAATTAGGTTACTTACCAATTTTGCAATTTGAAAACAGTTCTGTCTAGTGATCATTTGCTGAGACTCTATTTCGCTCAAGTTGATACAAGTCTTTGGTATGACATCTGTCTATTGAGAAAGTCTTTTGGGTCTTTTGGTCAAAAAAGAATATTTTGTGTAATGTTTGATTGCATCGAGAGCTGCATTAATTTATTCAAAACATGAAGAATTCGGACTCTACCATCAATCTTCATTTTGAAGTCTGTTTTTATGTAATACATTACGTGATCGTAAAAAATTGTTGCACATTGTCACAATTTAATATCTTGAACAATTTTTCTGAAAAATGCTACTCTAAGGTACATCATACAATACTGTGGTGTATCACAGTATATTGTATATTTGTATATGTATATTTGACACCTTGTCAAATATAGAAAGAGCTTTCTGAATTTTCATAGTCCCTCACACTAGATAAAAGTTCACTGAAAGACAGATGCTCGACAGAAAAAGGGAGATAATTCTCAAGTTCCTTCCTAGATTTCACACTAGATACTCGTTAGGACAACAGGAGGAGCAAAAAAATAGCAGAATCAATACTCCTGACCGCTCTGGATTGAATGATTCCATACAGCCTATTTTGTCTTGTGTTTGTAGATCTTTTACTGGAAAAATCCTCACTTGTTTACTTTGTAGCAAATGTTCAAGAGGCGAATGTGATTTTCTGAAACTTCAATTAGCGTTTCCTAATATAACTGATAACTGAATCAACTGAAAATGGAACTTTTGACGGGTGATGATCAACTGTATTGCCAAATATGCGCCAAACTAACTGGCTATTATAAGAAAACAAGTATAGCTTAGGCACCAGTCAACCTAATAATAACACTGATGATCTTCAAACATGACACAACCTCTGACGAAACCACCAAACTATTACGAAGGTTCGAAAGAGACGAACACTTCAATTTAGCAGACCACTATTATAATCTTCATGCAGTCATTGTTCATTGTGGTTCTGGCGTTGAAAATATTACGCATTTTTCAAAGATGAAACAGACTGGTTTAAATTTGACGACAGTGGTGTCACTGAGTGTTCTGGCGATGTCTTGAACTTATTGGAGCCTCTAGAGAGATCCGACATTTTGTTTAACGAAAGAAAGGACATTGGCAAATCAAGATCTTCAGATGATGTGGTGCTGCAGGTTTTTCCGGTTTTTTCTGCAGCTGGAAAAGCAAATGCGCCACTGGAATCAATGAAGTCGCCCCGGAGCGCCAAATAATTTTTGTTGTTTCATAATTTCATGATTTGTATTACGTTCTTCTTTAATATTGCAAGTATAAGGTATGACGTAAAGCTGTATCCTTTTATGGATTATAAGTATGCGTCTTTTCATTTAAATATGTTCTTTTATACAAGCTCAGTTTATTTAACAACAGACTAGCTGACAACTATACGACATTTGTATATTGTACCTTTTTGAGGTGTACAACACTGTAGTACGTGTTTTGATCTATCTCGTAGGGTTCAGCCAGCGCAGCGTTTGCAATGTAAGCGCAAAAAATGGGTTTATTTACGAGACCTCTAAAATTATAAGTGTTTCTCTAATATATTTTGCATTTTATATACATATAAACCTTCCTCTTGAATCACTGTATTGAAAAAATCCGCATCAAAATCCGTTGCATAGTTTTATAGATCTAAGCATACATAGGGACTGACAGCGGAAAGCGACTCTGTTTTATACTATGTAGTGATACATTTTTATTATCATTATTGATCACAACAACCGTAATCTGCCATTATTGCCTGTTGAGATTTCTTTACTGTAAATTTACCGCTAATTCGGTATTGATGAAAACCTATTACTCGAAATTATAGCAACATCATTTCTTTACTACTAATTCTGACGAGTTCGCTTGTACGCCTCACGTCGATTTCCTTCAGAATGATAAAAGTGGTATCACGTTCAACCTCAAGCAGCATGCGACTGTTACCTAGACTAACAAAAGCATCAAGGGACAGCTGTTACTTCCTTAATGTATTGTAATTGAAGTATTTCATCTGGAGGTTTCGATTCGAACCCTTTGTCTTTGATATTGTGATTCAAAGGCAGTGCGGGCCCTTCACGATGTTTAACTATTAGACGTCAAGAATATTTGGAGACTTCAAAATCCGGTAAAAAACGGTTAAGATAGATCAAAAATGAAACATGGCAGATTGTGATAATGATGATATTTTGTTACTCAAGGTTATATGTAATTAACAAAAATCTTATACGTCTGTGAAGCAATTGGATTTTTATTTCGTAAGAAGTTATTATTTTGAAAGTGTTTTTTCGGCTCGCGCTAGTTTTTTTTTTAAATGGAGATGTTTGATGAGACTTCGTATGTTTTTCCGAAACGTGGTGCTCCGGTCTACTTTCGGAAATACGGCCACTCGAAAGTCGTGAATTCGACGCTCAGGCAATCACTTTCAGTAATACTTCTCCAAATAGTACTTCACGAAGTAATAAATGCTCATTATAAATGCAGAACGCTAACAGTTATACTATAATTCCAAAATAGTAGGCACTAATTTCTCAGAAGTGACTGTTGGTTTTGCCTTAATCTTTCTCTTGAGGTGGTGTCCGGAAAAATACTAAACAGATGAGAAAAAATGATGATAAAATATATAGAATCACAACCTTGATAGCAATGTTTTCGTTTCAATGCGATAATATTTCTGAAAATTTTGTGCCTACTAGTATGGAATTGTACCAAAGTATAGGCAGGTTTATAGTACTTTATCGTGTTCAACTATTTTTCAATCACAACCGGGTCGTAAACAAAAGATTTTATGAGAGTTGAGATCTTCGTCAAATGTTGTGATTAAATCACAACATTTGAAATCGACATTTTTCAAGGACTCCTTAAAGAGTATTTTGACATTTTTATTTCAATTTTCGTATTCCTTCTTGCAACGAAACCTAACGGATTAAGTTCGCAAGGGGGCAGGCCATTTCGTCGACTACATGTTCCGTGAAACGCACTTAATTCGAACATACTATGGAAAATAAATAGTTCTCTTTTACCAAACTTTCATCGAGTGGTATGATTTTCGTCAAAGTCACCTAATGATATCCGCTTTTCTCCATGTGTATTCTTTCAACTTTTCTGAAACGTGAACTTGCATTATCCATCACAATCACAGAGTTAGGTGAAATGAGGTATAACATTTGCTCAAAATATTCTTAAGAGAACTTAAGAGAATACTCAACATAAATTATATTATTTTCGACATTGACTGTGAATAGATGGGGTTTTTTCTTATCGGTATGTATCGGTATATTGAAATAGTTGAATTAGAGATTGGTGGAGTTTTTATGATTTTTGTAAGCCTCCAAGAAAAACTTGTGTACATTAATTTTTTGAATGTCGATATGGAAAACAAAAGAAACGCGCAAAGTTAAATGTTTCAGAATTATTGCTATTAGTGAAATTATAATTTAACATTCACACTGAAAACGGAAAATATTTTATATCGAAATTGTATTGCAGATTCATATGTATGCTTCCCAGCAGAAAATATGTGAAAAATTGAGTTTTATTAATTGCAGCACAGCGTTGTCCATCGAAAATCGCCCTACAGAAAAAGTGTCTGGGAAAGGTATAAACAATCAGTTACATTCGTTCATCACCTGATGACAACAACTTGGGAAACGCACATTGACAAAAGTGATGCCCTTCTGTTCTGAAGGAAAATTCTCCGTTGTTTGTTATTCGTCAGAGGCTTCAATTATACGTTTCTGTGATATTTCATCGTAAACATCCATTTAGAAACAAATTAGAATTCTTTTAGACCATTTTTTGAGTCGCTTGTTCGACTCCAGGCTCATTATGAGCACATCAAAATACGTAATATGCGAAAAACGTCAGAAATTAGATCCGACATCGATAAGAAATGACTACCTAACACCCAATTTCGTAGATGACTTTCCAGGATTTATCTCGACTTGAAAATCTCCTAATTGAAAACACGGCGTATATAAAACATATGAAACCTTGATTCACAATAAGTCTTGGATGTGCTAAAATATCTGTGAGCGCTCAGTTTACGAAATGAAATTTAGAATCAACCGAAGCCATATCACTGACGGAGGAGATAATCTCAAATGAGGTAAGTGTGCCTGCAATTTTCAAGATTAAAGCGAGAACGTTCAAAATAAAGCAAAACTCTGATCAGTATTTTGACGGCCTACTGGTACATGAAAATTGAGTCGTTTCCAAAATAATGACTGCAGACACAAAAATATAGATCTTGGGATTCTCTGTAGGAACGAAGTTCATTACGCTCTCGCCTGCAGTACTATTTGTGAATGAGCTAAAATCAAGATATATTAAAGTATGAATTGAAATGGGTATATTTTTAGGAGGGATAAATTTTTTGGGAAAGAAAGGTTTTGGTTTCCTACTTCTCCATCTCTATACCAAAAAATGTGAAAATCTTCTAATGAAAGGAAGAAAGCAATTAATTACAAAATAGACTGTAAACAAAGGTGTATAGTTTATGTTAAGAAGTAACTTCCAGACACAAACTGGAAGAAAAAACCGTCTCGAAACAACTACTTTCATATAAACATTGAATTACAGGAAATATAAAATACTTTCGAAACAACTACTTGTATATGAACATTGAATTATACAAATAACACTTTTTCCTATTCAGTTTGTACTCCAAACATTCGTTATGGAATTGAATCAGATATCATTCACAGAATTGCTACACAATATGATATATGTAAGAGGTAAACTTTCACTTACATGGAACACTGTCATTCTCAATGACGGGCATCTGATGTTTCGGAATAGAACCCTTGCCTTATTGCCTCTTTAGCACCAATCTAGATAACATTATAAAATCAATCACTCAATTCATTCATGAAAGTACGACTTCATGTCACGAATGAGCTAAATCTAATCATACCCTCTCAAGTTTACTTTTTTCTTGAACATTATGGGTTAGACGAACGCGAATTTGGTTTTTTCATTTCAAAGGAAACTGTTTGAAAACTATAGGCATAGCATAGTCTACCGATTTTCATAAGCCTAATTTTCTGAAATTATCAACTACTGTTACGAACTAAATATATCACATGTTTGTGGAGAAATTCACACTGTCGTATTGTGAGTGAAATGCCACCAACAGACTTCGGGTGAAGAAAGTTTGGTTTATTGGGAATTAACTGCCGGAAGCGTATGAAGATATTGTTGTTGCACCCAAGATTTTAGAAAATACTCCGGATTCTGGTATGTTTTCATTGCTGTGATAATGTCATATTATGATTAAAAGTTTCTTAAGATCAGAAATATTTGTTGTTACAGATACGCAAGAGGTAGATGCAAATATCAATATGACTTGAACTTACAGTACGATGATGATTCAGCAGACGACGAATATTGAATATAAAAATATATTTTTTTATAACACTTATTTTCTCTGTTTGATAATAATAATAACTTTATTAGCAGTCTCTTGGTGACAATTTAAACAATGTATAAACACAAAGCAGTTTATTGAAACTACAACAAACAATAACTCCACAAAGCCGAGGCTGTCCGTGGTATTGAGTTTATGTGTTTTTTAAACTTTGTACATTATTTTAAGACGTGAACAAACTGGTAGTTACCAAGTTACTAAATGCTAACTCATCAATAAATCTGTTTAAAATCGTTTTTTCGTTAATCAGCTGTCACCCCCATACGAACGACAACTCTAAGCAGTTGAGAAACTTGTGCGATCTTGTACGAGGTCTTACCTTTTAACGTGTGGTTCCTAACACGTTATCTGATAATATCTTGACGAGTATAACACCCCAATAATCTAAATAACATATATCTACACACATACAAATGCACAGAGATACAAATATTTAACTATATACAGAAAAACAAATACAATAATTCACAATAATTTAATGATGAACATATTATCATACAAACAAATTTCGGATTTCAGATGCAAAGTAATGTGAATAAATGTCAGATACATATTGTTTAATGGAACAAATGTAGAATTGCGCTTCTTTCTATGGAATGTATGAAATGCCATACTTTTTTTTTCAATTGAGAAAGAGGGTATGATTTGACAATTTCTCTTGGTAGGTAATTGAAAAATCGTTGTGCAAATAAGGCTTGGCATTTTTGACCTATAGTTTTCCCAGCAACTGAAATTTTGAGTTTATTGGACTCCTTTGCTCTCGTGAGATATTTATGCGATATATAATCAAGCTCATTGGTTTTTTTGTGTTTGAACAAACAGATGACAAAGTTGAAACAATCTAATTGTCTGAAATCAAGAATTTCAATTTCTTAAAATAGAAGATCAAACGAATAGGTTTTTTTCATGGAGCATAATTTAAAAAAAAAGTTTTTGCATAACTTGCAATCATTGTATTCGTGCCACGTGCCAGTATAAGGATGTCTGCAGAATGCTGTATAATGTCTGCTGTATGTAGACCCACATTTTCTGCTGCATAATTGTTTATATCTAATCCATCTAGAGGAAATTCGATGGCAACACATAACTTGCCTCCAAATCTTTCTGTTTGAGAAAATATTTTAAAATGAATCACTGAAATACGGGAAAACTTATGGATCGAAAGAGACTTTGTGTATTTTCTTCTTTCCTTGCAACTTGAATACGTCGGTTTTTCATGTCCATCTAAAGTTTCTTCTCTTGTGAAGAAATCCAAGCACTGTGATAAACTCAATTGGCCAGTTCTTTGTGGTATGGGGAGTGACAAATCCCAGAAGGGATCGAAGGTTACAGATGAGTGTCCACAATCTGTGCACTTCATCGTGGATTTTAATTGACCAATGAAATTATCTACAATCTTGGAGTTATATATACTCAAATAAATCAGCCATGACTCTTGCGCTTTTCTGCTGTCGCTCAATTTTTCGTTAATCTCCGTTAAGGTCGGTTTAGGTTTCTCAATACTTCTATTAATGTCATCATGTAAACCTTCTAAAAGATAACGAAGGAACTAATGGGCGTCTGGATGCGCATGATCCATGAATCGAGAGGCAAAACTCTGAATCTGACTTTTCAAGGAGACTGTGTTGACTGCTTTATCAGATGAATCTTCTGACCACAATTCCTTGATAACTTTGATTTGTGCTTTGATTAAAGCACACTCCGTACTAGAAATATTAGTTTTGATTTCTTTCATTTACTCATCCTGTTCCAAATATTCCAGTAACCATCTCGTATTTGATAAACATTGGATTACACTGTTCATGAAACATGTGTTGTCAATATTTTTCAACCCATTATTCCCATGATTGGACCAACGGAATGAGGAATTTGAAGTTACGTTTCTTGAAACTGAATCAGATATACCCATGATGGTTTTTTCGAATTTGTGAAAAAGATAATTCCAGAACTTGTTTATTTTCCTCTGCATCTTCTGAGACAACTGGGCAATGATCAATCTGCTTACTCCATTTTGCGTTGTTCATAGGACATTTTGATTTCATTTGTGGGTTCAGGAATATTTCATCTAATTTAATCAATATTTTGCTCATATATCGGAACCTTCCTAGTAAAGTTCTCGGAGAGTGACATTATCTATATGATAATTCCAACGTAAATGACTGTCAATTTTTATCCCTGAATATATAACATGTCCTTATATTCATATTTTCAATACATGAAAAAATTATTGATTATCAGATTAAAAAAACCTCCACAAAATCATTAGATTGAGAGTCAACACCACTAAAATATCAAGCTGAGCCGTCTGTATTAAACTCTGACGCGCACGAGTATTTCATGGTCATGATTTTTTTTGAATTTTGAATATCAACTTTACTTATAGTCACGTTCAAATCGTCAGTATTTTTGATAGAACACTATTTAGTTTGTTTAATACCTCTTTTAAATTTCTGACAATTTCGAGAGAAAAATGTTTCCCTAATTTCTACCTCTTACTACAGCTATCTTCAACCCTCAACTAGCAATCCGTCATTAGCATCTTATCTTCGCGATCCAATAGGTCTTCAAAGGGCTGGACACGGATACGTAGAATTTGTAGACACGAATACATAGAAATGGATTCTAGACCAATTCTATTTTATTTACATGCACATAATAATACCGAGACCATACAGTTGATGCTCTAGAATCGGTCAATAGAATTCCTACTAATAGAACTCAGTACTTGTAGGGACTCACCAATTATAGAATTCATATAAAAAATAAAGGGCAGATATGAATAGAAATTAAAATAAAATATGTATATCGATACATATCCGTTTGTTATTACAGTACTCGTTTATATTACGGACGAGGCGACGTAAAACAACTCGTGCTGTAACAAGTCACATACGAGCACCTAACTTTAACGTAAACTACTATTTTAGTTTCAGAATGTGTAAATCTGTAAACACCCCATCGCTTATTCTAAATCCAGTGTGTGGCAAGCTGTGATAGCTGAACAGAACAACGTGTGGGTACCAAAAGGCACGCGTCTACCAGACGACCCCCATTCGGGTGCCTTCCAGCTGTTGCTGCCGCTGAAACATATGCTCTATTATAATGGATATGGCTCGAAGGGCCTCCGCAAAGGATGTGGCGGACAAACAGGTATACTTTTTAATTGGTGCGCCTTGCATTTTGAATCGCCAACAGGTGGTCTGAGGGGTGATTTTCACTCGAAATCGAATATAATGATTAGTACAGCCCTTTCATGAATGCGAAGTCCCTCTAATTTATTGCGTCATTATACCGAGTCGTCGGAAACGGTCGTCATTACTAGCAATCACAATGTATTTTCGTTATTTTTTATTATTTACAGGCTTTTATTCAACTTAACTTGATGGTCAAGAGAAATCCCGAAAGTGAATTTGAAACCTTTAACCTCGACGGTTTAAGCTGATATTTTACACACGTTTAGTTTTCGTGACAAAATGAGACTATGAAAGTATAGTCGAAGTAAACGATTATGTGGACTCTTACAGTTGTCGGCACTCTCAAAGGCCAAAAATACCAATACATAGAAATGAACCGGCAGCAAACTCGTCCACATGGACTGTAGACTTGGCGGTTTGAACTGCATAATTTTTTCTAATCGAGTTTTATGATTGGCTGAAGAGTCATAAAATTAAATTTGAAGTCATGTTGCGGTGACGAATAGAATGCGACGATGGATATAGGAGTGTCAATGTTCAGTTCAGGAACTGATCGCGATTTGAGTGTTGAAATTCGATATTGGTGAAGTTATAATTACTAAAAATTTTTGTTATTTGTTTAAATAATACTTTTTCCATTGTAGTGATTCCGTTAGCGACGGTGAACAATGCGAAAAATAGATACCAGTGAGTAAGATTCGGATGCATTTGAATATTGAAACACAAAGAATATGTATATATGTATATAATAATGTATACAGCGTGACTC
>WOGO01002704.1:0-15404 GCA_015342085.1 Leptinotarsa defecta | reverse complement strand
ACTCTCCTATTTTCCAAAGATGTCATATCAAATCGTGTCAACAATATGTTATGATCGATGCCTCTCATGGGGTATTGACCATCAACTTTTAGACATAAGTATTTTAGAAACTTCCTTTGCACGCTCTCAATTGATGTTTTTTGGTAGTCGTAAGCCGGATTCCATAACAAAGAGCCATACTCTAACTTCGATCTGGCATACGCAAAATATAGCAATTTTAAGGTGGCAATACTTTTGAAGTTCTTGCCATTTCTGTAAATGAATCCAAGCATCCTATATGCATCAACAGTCATATTCCTTATATGTGTTGTAAATGTTAATTTACTGTCGTATGTTATACCAAGATCTTTTATCTCATGTACGCAGTTGATTGTAGATTTGTTGATTGAATAATCGTACATTAAAGTTCGCTTTTTTATTGTAAATGATATTATTTTACATTTGGATACGTTCAGTTGTAGACGATTATTACTACACCAAAGTTTGATTACATCTAATTTATTTTGTACACATTTTCAGTCAGTAATGTCGTCGATTTTATAATATATTTTCAGGTCGTCTGCAAATAGTAGGCTAGGAATATTCAAAGAGGTTGCCAAGTCATTAATAAAAGTTAAAAATAAAAAAACTCCCAGATTAGAACCTTGTGGTACCTTAGATGTAACTACATACTGGGCCGATTTGAAAGATTCATATTTGACGAATTGTTTTCTGTTAACTAGATATGATTCAATTAGAGTGGGCAGCTGGTTAGAGAGTCCCAATTTTCTCAATTTGCTGAGGAGAACATAATGGTCTATTTGATCGAAGGCTTTTTTGAAAGTCTAAATAAACAACATCGACTTGTTTTTGCTTGTCCAGGTATATACAGAGATATTGATTTAAACATGCAAGATTTGTCATATATGATCTTTATTGTACGAAACCATGCTGAGTAGGAGAAATAACTTTTTGAATATAGGAGTAGGTACATAACATTTTGCACAGATATCTCGAAGAGTTTAGAAAAGTTACATAAAATTGAAATTGTGGTGAAATCGAGACGAATACTTGTTTCATGCCCATGTTCTGCATCATCTACTTCTTGGATCTCAAGAGCATTTCTTGAAGCTATCATGTTCAGAGATTGGCTGTATTATGAAATAATTCACTTTGAATAATTTTACATTTCATTTGTTCCATTCCTGAATTTTGACAGTTCATGCATGTTTTGAGATTGCATATATTAACTAGTTAAAATATATTAAAACAAACTTTAAAAAATAGAAACTATTTATACAGTGCGGGCGTAGATAGTCAATTCGTATGAAAAGTATTTCAATTCTTTTTACAATGTTCTTCACTTTTTTAATTTCGGTGATGGGTTGCGGAGTTATTGATGTTTAAATTCTGGACTAGAAATTTCTGACTAGGAATTTCGCAATGCGCCACCATATGTCAAATTTTTTAAAATATTTTTTCATTGGAAAGAGAAATGAGTTAGTAACTTTTTTGCAATAGATAAGTATTGATTTCACGGGCACAAAACGATAGCATTTCATTTTAACCTCGTTATAATTCATCTTATGCATAATAAATCATTTGAACAAAGGTTCAAAATGGTATTCTTCAACTACCTCACAGTGAAAAAGTCTATTTTCGAAGTTATTTCTAACATTTTGTTTCGGAATATTTCTGGAGTAATCCTAGAATGAGTTTCGGTAATTATATCTCTAAGAAGATATCTCTAGACATAATCTTCCGGTTTGATATAGTCCAAAGAAAAAATCGAGAGGATTCGAAGCCGGTTAACGAGCAGGCCACTCCAACGGACCTGCGTTTGCCAAATCACATGCCTGGGTATGTTTGATCCAACCAATTCCTTACAGACCTAAAAAATATGTAGGCGCACCATCTTGTTAAAAAACATAACTGTATTTCGAATTCATCTTGATTGTTGGCCACAATTTTTTGAATCCGTGGGTGAATGAGGTTTTGAAGAATTCCCAAATGTAATCAACAATATGATTTCTTAATATTTCTGCCCAGCAATTTATTTTCTCAGGAGTTTCAGTGTGACCTTCTCGAAAAATATATGGGGTTATGTCTGACTAATATCGCATATTTTCGCGGTTGACATTTCTGAAAAAAGTTCTGTCGACACTAAAACAAATAGTTTTCATGCAATTTCGATTTGCAATCAAACGTTCGGACTATAACTCACAAAACTGCTTTTTTTGTCAAGGTCATCTTTACTTAGGTCATCTAATTATCTTCAAACAAATCCTAAATCAGACTAAAATAGAAATGCGCTTTTTCGTCATATACTTTGGTTCAACTTCAATCTAACTGCAATTCATTTCCATGAATAGTTTTTTCTCTTACACTTACTAACCGGTAGTAGTTGGGTACTACTAACAGGTCAAGTCATAAAATTCCGCTTTCTGCATGTCATGTCGCTGGAATTGCAAAGGTTGCTTTTTAAAAGTTTGGAACATTGTTCCGAACTAGAAAACTGTACACACCTCAGCAACTTTTGATGCTTTATAAAGCTCTGATCAGACCTTATTTGGAGTATTGTTCTCATGTATGGAGCTCCGCCCACAAATATACCCTGAAGCTGCTGGATTCCATCCAGAAAAAAGTCATCCGCCTGATTGGAGACGAGAACATCACTTGCAACCTTGACAGTCTGGAACATGGAAGAAAGGTTGAAGATTTATATGTCTTCTATTCTTTCACGGGAAGTGTTCAAGTGACTTGGCACATTTGATTCCACAAGAGCGGTACATATCAGAAATACGCGACGGACTGTGGATGTTCATCGTTTTGAGCTTCAACTCAGTACACCTCGAACTTCACCGTTTAAGAACTCTTTCCTTTGGAGAACGGCTTTAATGTGAAATAAACTTCCCGAGAACGTTTTTCCGAAAGGATTTAAACTCAAGCAATTCAAATCAAATGTGAAATACTACTTTCTCACAGGCACCGCTTTAATAGCGCCTCAAGGATTTTCCTGTAGTGCTTGTGTTTGTCCTTGAAAGAAGTTAGGCCACTGGCATGTGTTTTTATATGCCACTAAAAACACTAACATAGTAGTAAAATATAGTCATAATGATCTCCTGAGAACGATAACTTGGTTAGCGAAACGTGCGTCGAGAGACCGTAATTTTGTTCTGATGTTGGGAAAGAGTTGTCAATAGAAACTTTGTCTAACCTGTGATAACTTAACGTCAGAATTATTTTTCCTAGTCTCCAATTCATACACCCATAACTTCTCAATTGGTCGAAATTCAAAGTAGTAAAGGACGTTGAATAGAGAATTATAATAGCTTTCGAACTTAAAGCCCCCCTTTCTATTTGAAAAAAAATTGATAGATTCCTCTCTGAGTCGAGTGATATCACAACATGGGCTTGCCCCGTTGAAAAGGTAAGAGGGAGTGGGGTACTATTTACGTTCGCATTGAATAACTGAATACAACACTTTTTTTATTGATATTGAATTGAAAATTTAAAAATGAAATAAAATTAATTGCTTGGAATATTTATTTATACATTAACCGTGCAAATATTTCCGGTATCTGGTGAGCACGAGGTAATTTCCAAAATTGTACATGTAGTTTTCTGATGAGGATATTTTCAAGTTTTCCGATAAACTTCAATGGAACTTTTTGCGAGACTAGAATTTTCTGTAAATTGCGTTGTGATGTATTTCTCCATATAAAGGCTCCATATCTTGAAAGTGGATTTTAGCATTCAAGTTAGTGCTTTTGCCTAATGTTTATCCCCAAACTTGTATCGTCTGCATACAAAGTAGGTTGAACTTGTACGAGTATTGTGTCCATTGAAGAAGGTAAATCGTTTATATATTTCAAACAGGAGAGGGCTCAGGATCGATCCATGTGGTACATATCTCTCTACGTAATTCATTACTACGTTCTCGCATTATGTTGATATTGTAATGAATCTGAAGCTGGCCCTGACCGACATCTCAGCGAGAAAACACATGAATCATCGCGAACCGCTGCGAAAAGTATAGATGAGTGCCGAAACGACTAGAGATATCTGGAGTGATCGTTGCCGATATTAAAGCCGGCTTTCCGTCCCGAGATGGCAGTCTGTATCTAGAAAGTTAATCGTGCGTTTAAATAAAGAACTTGAACTGTGAAGATAAATTGAGCGTTAGTTGCTAAGGGTTGTATATAAATTAGTTGTGATAGTGAAATATTGGTGAAAATAATTTTTTTTTAAGACAGTTAATTCTTCAATTCGTTACAATATTATTTCATCAAGTCAACAGTCTTGTTTTGAAATGAAGTTTATCTGGCACTAGAGAATTATTCACATAATGGATCCAACTGTGAAATTTGTGTTGGGTATATCTTGTTGACTTTAATGAAATGAATGAAAACACTCTTGTCTAATTTCCACTAGTATAAAAACTAACTACTTGATAATGGGATGAAACCCGAAACCGGTCGCAAAAATAAAATAACTGGTGGAAATGAGACAAAAGTGTTTTCATTCATTTCATTAAAGTGATCATGAATTTTCACAAAATAAACAAGTCATCAATTACACAAAAAATTCTTGTTGAGGTAATATTACTAATCAAGGTATACATGATGTGAAAACAACTGCAACTATAACTGTTTTGTATTTTTTTTGTTGTCTACAATAGATGTTGAAATCAGAAATCTCTTATAGGATGATCATATTGGAAATATGACAGTTTTCTGTCGATCACATACTATCAATCAACGCTGATGAGTACTAGTGAATGACGCAATCTTTTTTTTTTCAAGGACAAAACACTAGCACTACAGGAGAATCCTTAAGGTTATCTAAAAGCGGTGCCTGTGCGAAAATAGCGATTCACGTTGGATTTCAATAACTGGAGATCAAATTCATTTGGAAAAACATTCGCAGGAAGTTTGTTCTACATAAACGCAGTTCTCCAAATAAAAGAGTTCTTGAGCAGTGAAGTTCGAGGTGTACTGAGTTGAACCTCAAAACGATGAGCAGCCTCAGTCCATGGCGTATTTGTGATATGTACCGCTCTTGGTTGAATCAAATGTGCCAAGGCACTTGAACACCTCCCGTTTAAGTATCTATAGAAGAGAGACAAATCTCCAACCTTTCTTCGATCTTCCAGACTATCAAGGTTTGCAAGTGATGTTCGTGTCTCCAATCAGGCGATCTGAGCTTTATGAAGCATTAAAAGTTGTTGGGGTGTGTACAGTTTTCTGATTCTGTGGTGGAACAGTGGTCCAAGCTTTGAGAAGCAGCCTATGTAATTCCTGCGACATGGTTGTGCCAAGCCATATTGGTGTCCATTTCAACCCCCAACAAACTTATCGAAGCAGAAAGCGGAATTGTCGGTCCTGACATTATTATATCCGGTTCGGAGACATTTATCTCTTTGGATAAAACCGATGACTGGGTTTTTATGACATTGAATTGAACCTGGTTACTTTCACCCCAATTCGAAGTCACCTCTAGATCCTCATTAAGATATGCAACCTCCTGTTGCCTGTGAAGATGTGCATCCGCGATTAACGTTGTAGTTAAAAATACTCTTGAGTCTAACATGGATTTTATTTTCTACAGAAGCTTACACCTTTGTGGTTAACAACCTGACATGTTTTGGGTTTTGTGACCCGAGAATTTCGTTGTTTTGATGCGTTATCTTTCCTAGAATCTAGCGGAGTATCGTTCACTGCTGAATGCATAATTTCAACGAGGAATGGTATGAACAACTTTTATTTAAGTCATTTACATACGTCGGTCACTCAACATTGTCTGAATACAAAAAAATATTTATATACTCGAAAATTTTATAAAATATAACAGGTGTAACGACGTGAAAAAATTTGAATTGATATGTTTGAATGTGATCTTGCATAGTCCAAAATGGTTTTAAGGGGTACAAGGGAAGTAGCTTGGTTTGAAGTTTTATTTCTGATTTTTATTTATTTTTTTTTGAGTTATTCATCGTTCATCTTCAATATTTTATTTTCATTCCTTTTATTTTTATCGTTTGCATATAATTGTTCGACCCATTTATTAATTTTTGTTCATTTCAGGTTACAATAATATGTTTTGTTTAGAATTTAGTGTTCAATTTTTTTTTTAATTTATACTTATTGTACATTTGTTTTCTCTCGTTTCCTTTTCTCATTCCAATATTATTTTAAAAAAATATTCGAATATTTCTCTTCTGTTACTATCAGTAGGTATATTTCATTATTTTTTATTTATTTTTTTTCTTTTCATTTGTGATGAAATTGGCCGATACTTGATGGAAATACATAACGTATTCAAGTAACATTTATTGTGAGATTTTCACTAAACGGTTTACAAAACACGTGTTTTTGTAAACTGTTTACTGAAAATCTAACAATGAAGTGTTACTTGATTTTTTTTTTCAGTTGATGTTAACGTCCTCATGAACATCCACATGATTATCTGGCGATATTCATTGATCGGATATTTTTAACAATAACATAAATACATATCCTTTCCATTTATTCAAGTTTTGTCATTGATTTTTTTGGTTGCAGGTGAGTGACGATTTTCTTTTTGAAGTGCTGATAGAGAATTTGTACAACAACATTGTGAGTCCAGTGACATGAAAAAGGTATGTTATAAAGTTTGATTTTCAAATATACAGGCCGTTTCAACGAAAACTTTACCCCCATTGTAAATCAGAAACGGACGTGTAATCGAAAATTTCAAAGAACCTTCAATTTTTGTTCCTGGGGGGACTAATTCTGATATGGAAATCATACTCGAAACTACTCCCCCTATTTTTTTCATGGAGGTCGAGTTATACATAATTTGAAAGGATAAAGTGTTCAAAATGACCTACATCTAGTTCCATACAATAATACAGTGTACTTTCGAAAACGTTCCTTACACTATTGAAGATGTCCAGAGTTAGAAATCGGCATTCCCGAACAATTCTCTGTCGCAGATCTTCCGGATTTATAGAATTTATTTGATTAGTAGTAAACGTTTTGAACTGTTAGTATTTCCTGCACTGGTAGTTTTTGTTGAATCTGGTTGTCGCAGAACAAAAAGTAGATAATTGGCAATTGTCACTTCTTCACGAATTATTATTCAGTCATCCTTGTTCGCTGTGTTCCAACATGGTTTATTCTACTGAAGAAAGAATAGAAATTGTTGTAACCTATTATCGAAATAATGAATGTGCTAAAGCTGCTGCAAGAATTTATAGTACCAATTATCCAGACTACAACGTGAGCCATCAATACGTTAAACAGTTAATGGATAAGTTCCTTACTTCAGGTTCTATTCACAAAACATGAAATATCCCGTCCTGTCAGAAATGACGGAGTTGAAGTTTTAGTTTTAGGACATGTACAAATGGATAATCGACAATCTATCAGTAGATACACACGGTATCTTAGTATACAGTGCTTTTCTTCAACGGCTTCTTGAACGGCTCAACTCAAAAAATTGAAATTTGGGATAATGAAATTGCTGCATGAATACTTTATTTTGAAGGAAATTGTGACACATCTTTTTAAAGCTCCTGGCGAATACTTCACAACCCTAGAATATGAAGTCAATATTTTCACATACTATAAAATGGCGGAACATTTAATAATTTCCTGAAGACAAACATATTAATGTCGAAATTTCTAGAAATATTTCCTACCACGTAATAACGGCTACATCCATCAATTTATTAGGTTAAATTGTTCCTGCATGGTACATTGACCATTGCCTTTGGTCAATATTTGACTAAAATTTCGTTATTGATAAATTGGTTGAATATCTAGATAAATGCAATGTGCCTTGCTATTAATTGGGATGGTAAAATTAAAATGATTAAATTTATTTTTATTCAGGGTTGTAGTTCATATTTAAATATTTTCGAAGGCCTCAAAAATGATTTTGATGTTGCTCTCCTTGAAATCAGCTATTGATATGTGATGGAATTGACCCGTACTTGATGAAAATCCATAACGTATTCACTGTGGGATTTACACTGGGCAGTTTACAAAACCATTTACTCGAGTGTTTTCAAACATACTGCATGAAAATACTTGTGAAAGCTATTGTATGGCGAAACACGTGTTGCGGTTTTGTAAACTGTCCAGTGAAAATCTAACATTACAGTGTGACTTGAATCAGCCATTGAGTGTAGAATATACAGTAAAATGAATTAGTTTCATTACAAAAACAGACAGTTTCATTATTGAAGAGATTGTTTTCTCAATATTTCTATATGTTTATTTCTATCTGGGTATATACATACCTAGAAATTTTACAGATGAAGAGTCTATACTAATATAAATTATGTGAAAGTTGCTGAGGATGTATGTATGTTTGTGGCTCTGTCACGCCTAAACGACTGAACGAATTGTTTTTCTTAAATAGTTCTAAATAAAAGTCCATGATAGCATATATCTACCTCTCTTGTGGTAGCCACTGTATGCAAAATACTGAGCTATACATACAATTAAATTTGACACTTTTTTACACAGTACATTTTAGAATATCTGTCAAATTCTCATAAAAATTTATACAATTGTCGTTTTAAGTATTTAATATAGATGAACTTTGTCTTTTACAATAAGTAATTTGGACGAATGGTTTAAAAGTTATCACGATAAGATTAACTTGACGCAACGTAGTAAGCTATTACGCGTCGCGTCTACTGTGAGAGGGGCGGTCTAAGCCATGGAGCGCCATCGCCGAGAATGCGACCCTAATGCTGGCAGACGCTGAGGTCAGAAGTCGTTGACGGTTGTGTTAGTTTTGCGAATTTCTTTATAGATAACATAATTCGATTCTCGAAGCTATTCATTACTTAGTGCAGTTGGCATATTTTTTTTACTTACTATGCTTTTAAAGTAAAAATATAAATTACTGGGTGTTGTCCGCCCTTATATTAATGTACTGTCAAAACTTCTGAACCTAGAATCCTGAAATACGCAGGTAGGTTCTTTGTATAGCATAAATAAGCATCAAGAAAGAGAATCAGGAATTTCCATCCCAGAGGGCAAAAAAAGTAGTCCATAGATTGTATTGAATTTCGTCAGTTTTGAAGTTGGAAACCTGAAGTTTTGTGTCAATGATTAAGATGATGTACTAAAAAATAATTCGGAAGGTCCTAGCTGACAGCCATCATACCACTTTTCTCAGCAATCTACTGTATTGATCAGTTTAAAAAATAATAAAATCGTTGGGCGTATTATTTACATATGTACTACCCAGGTTACGCTACGCCCAATGGTTGGACTGGTGAATCATTCCAACTGATGAAGGTGCCATGTAGCGAAACGTGTCTTAAATGAAATCCATTGTGAAAGTTCAATAATTATTATCATGGATAGTGTTATTAATTTTCATCAAGTAACGGGTCGATGTATTCATAATGAGAGATTTTTGAAAAAATACAGAAACTGGTTATTAATTAATACATTATTCAAAGACTGGAAGGTACAACTGGAACTTTTGACAGAGATTAAACGAATTCAAGACAAACATTTCTCCTACACACCAGAATGGCAAAATTATTCTCGGCGTGCGTTTCACGAACCTATTTGGCGTCATCAGGAGTTCACTACAGTTCATCTGTCTGGTGTAACAACATGGAAGATAAAAATGTCTTCAAGAACGAAATAGTTTCGTTAATAAGCCGTGTTTCATTAATTCAGTATTTTGCTTAATGATTATTATGAAGGAGAATTTCTACGTACTCAGTTCGATATTACTCAATAATTGATTTGTTTGTTTGAGAAAGAAATAATCTGAATCTCCTTGGCAGTCATCAGATACTACATGACTCAAAAAATTAATATCTCTCGATTCATCCAATGCATCCATTAACATCGCGTTTCTAATAAGTCGTACTATCGATCGAAGGCCGATCGACACATATTTCATGAAAATACTGGGAATCGCCGTGTATGCATCTCATGTGTTGGTATTTTAATTGAAAATCAAGTTTTGATGTGATCAGCAAGAAAAAATGCGAAAGCGCTTCGTTGTTTTTTCCTACGTTGGTTCCATTATTTATGTCTGTTTTACAATTTATCGGTTGAACTGCTAGATAGATAGCTTTCAATATTGGATTTTATGTTTCGGAGGAGATGT
This sequence comes from Leptinotarsa defecta, assembly GCA_015342085.1. Taxonomy (NCBI): domain Eukaryota; kingdom Metazoa; phylum Arthropoda; class Insecta; order Coleoptera; family Chrysomelidae; genus Leptinotarsa; species Leptinotarsa defecta. Next base: position 5,294 of record WOGO01002704.1, on the reverse strand, counting down.
ACATGTGAATAGGATCATGAATGGTTTTTCAGGAGTAATCACAAGACCTCAAAATAGCATTAACTTGAGGTAGGACTATTGGTGGTGTGTTTGCTAGACTGGTATTACAAAAAATTAACATAGTTTGAGATTTAAACAATAGGCATTCATCTGAGGAAATATTTTGTCATAAAGATTATATTTCTTGAAATATTTTCGGGACACACATATGCTAATTTCATGATTTTCAGTTTTATTGATATCAATTGTATCGATAAGTTTCCATTTTTGGAATGAAACTTTTGGTAGTAAGCAATACCATAAGGGCGACCAATTTGATAACAAAACAAAATGGACATCATCTAAGAAAATTTTTAGGTCGAGTGGTATTCTTACAGATTATTTTCTGAAATACTATCAGCAGAATGCATCAATTTAAGTACAATGTTCGAATATATGAGCAGAGTACATGAGTGACTAAAGTCGTATTTCTCAACAATGGTCAACCTACTTGACGCGACTAGGCGAGTCACCAATACGTCGCGTATTCTTTTTGATTCATTTGAAATTCATAATAACGTTTTCCTTCCGATTTAGAATGTCTTATTATAAGAAATAATTTCGATTCTGATTTTTGGATGATTTTTGGATATCATATATAACTTGTTGGTGTTAAAAGAGTTTTAATTGATTGATTGTTATCTTATTTTCGTGGGGTGATGTGTATCAGTGAAGTGTGTCAATTCAAAATTTTTGTTTTTCTCATCAAAAACTTAATTTTTTCCTAAGTTTCAAAAATCTTAGGGGTATCCAGAAACTAATGTATTGTGTGCATGGCCCAATGTCTTGAAGCGCTCATAAACATAAGCGATCATCTCTGCATCAACTGTGTCCGATCTTATCATTTGCTCACATGGTCTATAATAAGTTGATACGATATCAATTTCCTCAATAAATAGAATTTTTAAATGAAATCATATCGGCCTCAACGGAGAGCCTTGTAGCACACCCTGCGATATATTGGTTGGTTGCGCTCTGTTATTACTTTTTGGTTATTTCCATTTATTTTTGTGTTTTTACTGTAATTTTAAAATTCGATTTATCCATCACATCAATATTATTAATGAATTAAATTATACGATACTCGAGCTGCATTTGTTTTCGCAGTGATAAAAAATTTTCCACACGGCTGCAGAGGCGTATCGCGTTCTGAGATCTTCACGCTTCTGGTATACTTTTGTGTTCGGAGGTGTTGCTAACACACTTTTACGAGGTTATTCATTATTATTACTGTTCGTAATGGTAGTACATATATTGCTACTTCTTGGTATTTTTTTCTGTTCGGAATGAGAACATTATCCGCAAATGGTGTTAGGTGATTATGATTTTAATCGGTCGAGCAATTATTATTTGACTATTGTGAAACACAAACGGAATAGATGATATTTGTTTTCATAGAGTAGTATATACGTGTGGTAGCTCTTTGAAGTCCTTTAAAATATATGTGATGGATTATTAACGCCACTCTCAAAACAAAAAACTACGGAAACAAGCTATGAACCAGGTTTATCTCACTTCATGAAACGATCAACGCCATCTTGTATCGGATACAGTTTCATGTGATAATAGATTATAAATAATCAAGAAAGAAGACTATTACTGTTTACCATGTACGTTAATTTTTGTGGTTGTACCAATTTTAAAACAATCTATTGTTTTTTCATTAATTTCTCCAGATATTGCTTTATCCTTTTTAATTTCATTAGGAATCACACGTTAAAAGGTAAGACCTCGTTAGTTCTTAACTCGCACAAGTTTCGACGTCTGAGGGTTTTCATTCGTAGGGATGCGACAGCTGGTTAACGGAAAAACATATTTCATACATATGTACATATTTTATTCTCTATTTTCCCATTGGTTTTTTTGTAATATTTCTGATTAAAATTCTTCATTCGAATCCAATTTTTTGCTTTGCATATTTGTTATCAAAATTGAACTGTTTTTGGATATTCCATACAACTATCAGTTGAACTGAAAGGGGTATATTTTTAGAAGAGATGCATTTTTGTGGCAGTAACTTTTACTTTCAATTACTTTTTTAATCTCAGTTTGGTATAATTTTATTTGTATGCAACTGATTTATATCTAAAGCTTTGGTTTTTCCCAGATCACTTAAGTTATTTTAACAAACGGTGTTTGATGGTATGACTCGATTTTGGAAATACTATTTTCAATCGTACACTCATTTATCATGAATTCTTTATATTGACTAACACTGTCTGCGAAATGTATTTCGAAACTGCAATCTTTAAATCGATCGGCCTTGTTCCGAAAATAAAATCAATTCAATAATAAGAATATTTTAATTGATTGTTGATTTCAATCTCGAATCCGTCAACGTGGTTGTTACACTTCGGAAGTGATATTAATTTCCGTATTATCGTTATGAGTCCGCATATGCTAACGAATATATTGGTGAATGGTCTCTATTCTACGAGGTTTACCTAGAAAATAACAAGGCTCTTGATTCATATCTAACAGTGTTTTGAGTCACTGTATGAAAGCATGTTTATAGTGTCAGTAGCATTTTTCCTCAGAGCTTTCATTGCATTCCTCTCAGTACTTCAAGGAATATAAAACAGTCGCATGGAGCTAGATCTGGTGAGTAAGATGGATGTTCCAACGCAGGGATCCAAAAAAATTACTCGATAATTGGTGCAGTGTGGGCTGGAGCAATGTCTTGATGAAGGATCTGTAGCTTGCTTTTCCACAATATGGACATAGAAAAATACATGAACTTAGCAAATCAATATCTAAGACACAGATTGTGTTGAAGTCGCTAGATTCGAGAGCGGACGGTTTAGTTTATGGCGAATGAGGAGATTTGCGATTGATCTCAGAAGGAAAGAAATATTTTTTGGGAAATTAACGTCTCCCAAAAATATACCCCTTTCAATTTGAAGAAATATTATTATAATACATATAAATATCAACATTTGTCATTGTGAAATAGAAGTAGAATAAAGGAGTATATAATTTTTTTTTAATTTAATTTTCAATTGTTCAATTTTTTAATTTTTTGTTGATTTTTGTTTTATTATAATTTCATTTCACGTTTTATTGCTTAATATAATTTATATTTTTAGCTACTCATTTCTGTTTCATTTGTTTTCTCAGAGATTTCAAATCATATTAGACAATGGAAGTCAGAACTAGTAAAATTCACCATGAAGTATTGTCAACTACTTTCAAACAAAAGTATGAAAGAGTAATGTAATCGTTACATGAATAATAAGGTTAAGCTTCAACTGCTTCTTTCAGAAAGATATGTCTATTGAATTATGATTATGTCCATTGAATTCTCGACACGATTCTGAAAAAAACATGTTTTTGTATAGGTACACTATATCGAAGTAGTGGAAGTTGACAAAAAATACACAGCACTTCAAATATAAGAAAGGGTTATCGAACAGGAGACTGAATATGATAAAAGAAACGATAAAAAACGTTTCGATGCTGTTACTTCAATGATTTTTAATTTAGAAATAGAAAATTTTAAAAACTTTGTATACTGACATGGTGCACAACAGTGAATCTACTTGTCCGAAGGCATAATGACTTTACCGACTTCATCTTGATAAAATTCATTCCGAAATTATCTAATCAATATTACAAATCAATTTGAATAAAAATCATCAGGTATAAGACCGGAATGGAAAACTTGTATAGTTGTACAATATCAATTGATAATTATTATAGGAAAGAAAATTGAAATAACCCAAGTTCCCTCACAGCTCCCTACCATTCTGAGGGATGTAATTTCTAACAGACCAGAACTTCAAGAAAGATATACGGAAATATGTTCCCACTGGGCAGATTCTTGGGTATCCTTCTCGAATTTCTAGTCTGCCAGTTCAAAATATATCCCTAAGAGTAGGAAATAAATTCTCGAAATACTCCTCTCTCCCAATAACCTGCACTTTAGGTTTTGGTGAATGCCTGTCAGATATAGTTCAATATCCAGCGTGGTATTAATGGGGAAGTAGTTGTTTTCCGGCAGGCATTTACCAGAACCTATGGTGTAGGTAGGTGAGACAGGTGGATATTTCGAGATTTCATTTCGAAATATTTATTTTCTATTACGTATGTATCTCTCCTCGATACAGTCTCTACAAACACATCTCTCAAAGTCATAGGGAGCTGTGATACACCATTTCTCAGAGTCATAGGAGGTTGTGAGGAAGTGGGAGAAGTTCGTAGAAGTTCCAATTCTTCAAAATGGAAGTTTCATCCAGTTTTCATTTCCTTTGTGAAGTCATAGAAAAAGTATAGCGTGAATTCTTTTATGTACGCATCACTCGAGTATACAATTGAGCTTTACTTACTTGTGTAACAAACAATATACTATTAATGGGACACTATTTTAAAAGTAGTAATCTCACGAAATTTGAAGTTGTTCATGCCAAACATGAACAGGGTCAATCATTATTGAAAATAACAGGATTTATACTTGACTTTAACTTTTCAATATGTAGATCTCGTCTTTATCCGAACCCTCCCTTCGTAAATTTTATGTTTCTAGTTCAATAATGATACAACTGTCGCAAACTTTCGACTTGGGGGTTAATGCTAATACGAATCTTCAGACAGTTCGCAATATTTTTTTATCGTTCAAATTCAAAATATTGGTGAATCCTTTTATTTGTAGAGTGATCACATCAAATATTTCAATGTAACAGTATGTTTATGCTAATCAAATTAACCTTCGAAACGAACACTTGAAAATCTCCACTGTGGAAAATGTAAATATGACCAATAGAAACATTGCTCAATCGTTCGACAGCAAAAACTAAATATTTCTCGCATCGAGGTAAACATGCATACAGGGCAAAGGTGAAAACTTACAAGGGCAATACATTAGTTTTAACTTGTTCGATTGATGACCTATTATGAGGAAATTAATGAGGTAAAATATAAAAAAGAAGAATTTTGCTGTTTTAGATTTTATGAAAGCCCATCACCAACACGACGATATAATATACTGACCTAACCTCGCTTCGAGTTATTGTGTCAGACTAACTCGGGATTGGTTGGAACAGAATAACGTTAATTATTTTTGGGAAAGTTTTTGGCTTTCTACTACTCCATCTTGATACAAAAAACAAGGATGAGGGAATCTTCCAAGGAAAGGAAGGAAGTAATCAATTTCAAAATAAGTAACTCTATACATGGATGTGTAGATCATGCAAAGAAGTAACTTTCAGACACAAACTGAAAGAAAGTCCTCCTGAAACAGCTACTTTCATATAAACATT
>WOGO01002703.1:0-15407 GCA_015342085.1 Leptinotarsa defecta | reverse complement strand
ACACTTCGGGCATTTTTCAACGGATGGGGAATTCTTTGATGAAGGGTAAAAGAAGCTTGTATTACTGTTGGTGGTCGTCACTTTGAATAGTTGTAATAGTTGTTTCGTTCAATTTTATTTGTTTATTTTTCTAATAAATAACATAAGTACTTCTTCGAATTGTTTTTTTTACAAACTCCGAAATGTAGCACTTTCTAATTGAATAATTAAACCTGACACAACTGTATTTCGAAAACGAATCATTTTTCGTTGAACATTTTATAGAAAAAAGTTGTTCTTTTTGGCGAGATCCACCACATACTTAATTTTTGTAATGTTCTTAGCAACTTCACTTAGCGCACTAAGCTAAGTAATATGCATCGATATAAAAAATTGTAATCCATTTTGTCCAGTTGACATTCTTTTTTAAAAATTGAGCATCACGAGGGATGTGTTTCGATGATCAAATTCCATGATTCCAAAATGATTTTGGAAACAGTTTGAAGAGTTATGTAGAGAGAAGACGCAAGAGCAATAACAACGTTATTACGATACTACCTTTTGAATGGAAAATTGAAAAGCATGACATCCAATTTTTTTTCACTTTCATTTGCTGATAATGGAATTAATATTTCTATTGTCATTGAAGTCTGAAATAATCGTTTATTTTTCATCGTGAATAATCTATTCAGTTGTGAAGTTGTTGATTTGGAGTTTCTGTTATTTTTATTCTGATGATAATTTCAACAACCACAAATTTTTTCAGTTCATTCTTCAATTCAGTTAGTCAGAGCTTCATCAGGTGAAATGCTCCTCTGAAATGTTGTATCTTAAAAAGTCATGAACATTTCTAGCAATTCCTCCAAAAACGCCAAAATTATTTTGTATTAAAGAAATATATACACAATATGGTGTTGTTGAATACGTTTGAAACATTTTGAACAAATGAATACACATTATGGTGTTGTTGAACACCACGTAAAACATCATTTTTCCAAGTATCCATCACATATTTTTGAATTCATTGAAAACTGACCAGAATGTTCATTTCAATTCCAGTTGTACTGTAAAAAATCACTGCTTAAAGTTTCAGATCAAGAATAACTATCATGATTCTACCTAAAAAAAAACTCAATTCGTTCGATGTGTTACATAAGTTATGGTTTCAGCTGGAAAATTTTCATAAAAAGAGTGGTGGAAATTGTGAACCGATTCAAGTTCTGAGTACAATTTCCGAAATAGGTTTTCAAAAAACTCAATTCCTTATTCATTCAACTCAGAAAGAACTACCGGAAACAAATTACTAATTCCAATGAAATAGATGCAAAGATTGTGTCAGTTTTTATTGGTCACTTTATAGAAATACACTGATATCCCCCAGGTGCTCCTTGTATTTAACTTTATTCGATTGTTATTGATTATATTTTTCAGAGATTTTCATTTTCTGAAAATGTCCTTCGTTATCTTTCAGAAGGTTTACATGATGCCGTTAATAGAATTATTGAGAAAACTAAAGCGACCTTAACGGAGATTAACGAAAAATTGAGCATCAGCGAAAAAGCACAAGAGTCATGGCTGATTCATTTGAGTACATATAACATTTGTCACTCCCCATACCACGAAGAACTGGCCAATTAAGTTGATCACAGTGCTTGGATTTCTTCACAAGTGATGAAACTTTGGATGGACTTGAGAAACCGACGTATTTAAGTTGCAAAAAAAGAAGAAAATGCACAAAATCTCTATCGATCCATAAGTTTCCCCGTATTTTAGTCATTCTTTTCAAAAGTTTCTCTCTAACAGGAAGATTCAGAGGCAAGTTAAATGTTGCCATCGAATTTCCTCTAGATGGATTAGATATGAATAATTATGCAGCAGACAATTTGACTCCTTGTCGTTATAATCTATATGCACTTTCAAATCACAGTAGGTCTACCTACAGCGGATAATATACAGCATTCTGCAGACATCCTCATACTGGCACGTGACACGAATACAATGATTCACACGTGTCACCAATTTCACCAAAATTGCTTGTGAGTGGAGATGCATACATCCTCTTTTATGAAAAGGAGGAAACGATACATGAAAAATGATTCATTTGTAAAAATACTCATACTTCAATACTCAAATACTCCAGAATAGAACAGTTACCATGGCTATCAGATTTGAAAAACAGAAATGGAATAGATTCTACCATTGGGATTGAAAGAGGACATATTTTTTTTGGAGAAAAAGTTCTGGCTTTCTACTTTTCTATCTTTATACACAAAAATGTGAATATCTTTCGAAAAAAGAAAGAATGCAACTAATGAATCCTTCACAAAGATCACAAATCATGCAAAGAAATCACCAGACACAATACCGAGAGAAAAGCCCTTCTCAAAAAACTACTTTCAAATGAACATTTATTCATACAAAAATAATTTTTTTCCATTCATTTTGTATACCAAACATTCGTTAAGGAATTGGATCAGGATTGCTACATAATATAGTATATGAAATAGATAAAGTTTTCCTCACATGGAACAATGTTATATACATCATCATCAACAAGAAAAAAAAACCTTTTTCATATAATCGTTTCACAAGTAACACATGTATTTCAAGCAAATATGTGGAAATGGATCATATCTGATTATCTTTGCTGAGGCTACAAGTTGAAGATGAAATAATAGACGTGAATCAGTTCTTGGAAAACATTCTGTGTATCTAGGTTTGTAAATTCAGATTATCGAATACTATTCTGACATTTTTTATGTCAGTCAATCAAAGCAACTTTTGAATCGAGTACAAAATCTGAAGTATTCAAATTATTTCTCTACTTTATCTAGTACAAATTGTTCAATTGATGACCTTTTCATTTTGTAGGAGTTCATGTCGATTATAAAATGAAGAAAGAACTTCGTCCGATTTCTACTGAGTTTTTTATCCATTACGACCATTTTTCAATTCAAAAATGGTTCAACAAACTGAAACCGGTCGTAACGAATGAAAAACTAAGTAGAAATCAGACAAGAGTTATTCTCTTTATCCTATATCCAATACAAGTTATCGATTATATTGCTTTCAAGAGTAACTTTTCGGAATGATGGTATGAATTTGTCATTTATTACACCTAAGCAGATTCTTCATTGATATATAAGCATATTCATTAGCATATTTTTCGTTGAATTTTATTCTGTGCCCTGGCAACTTTATCTATGTATTTCATCTCTAATATTTACTAGTGTTAACTATACCACCAACTTCGTCCATTTCAATACACATTTTCCACCACTCCGTCCTAATTTATTCTATCCATAATACAATTGGTACAGACAGCGAGACACACTAATGAGGTACCTATATAAGATAGAGTCAATGGTATATATACACTGCTGATGAATTACCACACCAACCCTAATCAGTTCAGTCAGGAAAATCAAGCAAACTGATTGCAGATTGTGTGCTAGCTCATTAGGCTTCCTACTACTCTATAATATAGTTGTACAATTTTATTTTAAAGCTGGACCGCGATTACAACTGTTGTCGAAACAACAGCTCCCAAAATATACAAATCAATTTGAAAAACTAGTGTTTTATATTTTATTTGTTGCACAGCAATCTTAAACACAACAGTGATATGGACTTCTAAGCGTAAATCTAGTCTACTAGATATTCTGTACATAGTATGGGTGCAATGGTGTGCAAAGTTTCTCTTGGAAATGTTGAACAATTCATTCTGAAATCAAGCGATAATGGTTCACCGCTTCCTGCATCTCAGTTCAAAATTATACAACACATGACTATTCAACAAATTTTCTGGGTGAGAGATGGAAAAAAAATCATGACACCAGTTCATAATTTTGTGGAACTTTCTATGTTTTTTACCACTTCCATTTGTAACTTATATATAAATGTATAAGTTTGCAAATGTCCTTAAAGGACGAAACTGCAAAAACGTTAAATACAAATGAAAGTGGTAAAAAACATAGAAAGTTTCATTTCTCTCCTTCTCCTTCATTATGATTTCCCACCACGTAGTAACGGCTACATCCATCAATTTGTTCATTATTTTGGTTTGTTACCAACTTACCGTACGGACATAGAACGCAAACGCACTCAATTATACATCAATTAACCTTTTCTAATGTAATAATAAATAAAACATACTCGAATTGACTTTCAGTCACTTTGAAAATGTGAAATTTGGAGACCCACAAGGTACAGTACTGGGCCCCATTTCATTCAACATATACCTAATTGATTTATACATGATCAGCTTCGCAGATGACACCGCAATCTTCTATTATGGTGGAGTAGAACAATGGTTCTACTCCAAATTACTCACGATTATTTCGATAAGACAAAATGTCTTCCGTTTTCAATCACCAAAACTAATTTTCCGAATAATTTACATCTATCAATCACCGACAATAATAACACCTTCACTATACCCATAATCAAAAAATAAAATACCTGGGAGAAATGGGACACTCACATAAAAAAGCTCACTTTCAAATTGAGAAGCCTCATAGCAAAGTTTATAAAAATATCAAGAAATTTCTTGAAATAAGATCCTTGAGAATCTTATACTTCACACTGGTAAAATCGGAATTATACCTGGGAGAGGAGCCTACAATAATCAAATGAATGGACTCGACTTACTCCAGAAATGGGATACTGAAGATAATATACTCGATAGATCGATTATATTCCAACTAGCAAAAGTTTTTAGATACTAAGCAAATATTTTTGAAGGTCTTGATAGTGAAGCAGAAAAAAAGGATCTAAAAATTACTATGTGCACATATATAATACTCGGAAAGGAAATAACCACCTCGCAGTGCCCTTCGTCTCTAAAACAATATCCCAACGTTCATCATATTTCCTCAAACCCAGAGTATACAATGGTAGTTCCCAGTGAACTGAAAACAATCAACTCGCTAAGCTTATTCAAGAAAGAACTGAAAAATTGGATTTCAAACCTTTCTAGATCATTCACTCATCAACTGATCGATATAAATAATAATTTCTGAAATAATACAATAGGACCAAAATATTCTACAGTGGTCTCCGTTTTCATTATAGACTAACTTTTCTTCGATAAAAAAGTATCGATACTATAAATCTCAAATAGCTTCATTTATATATGTGTATGTGTATGTTTGTATGTATATGTATACGTTAATTGATCTTTCGTCAACATCCTTTATTATTTACTATCATTATTTTTTATCATTGTTCCAAGACAAGCATATGTTTTTGTGGATTATCACTTATATATATTCATTCATATTTCATTTCATGACATAATACTTTGTAAATTATGTACAAAAATATCATCAAAACCATTTAACTATATGCTTAAATAATTAACTTTGTCATTTTTTTAATTAATATATTATTATTATCATATTATCTGTTATTTCAAAGTTCACTAGATATGTACACTTTGGCAAAGGTGTCGACGTTGTTTATTGTGAATCGTCTGAAATAAATCGTAGTTATGTAAGATATATTTATATCGATTTTTCATTTGAAGATATTCCTCAAAAAAAAAAACTGAAAATAGCGGCAGATAGTCTTGATCGATTTTAACTGGTAGATTTTTCACCAGCTCCATTGTGAACTCTTCCACAACTGAGATCTATATTTTATTCGGATAAGTTTATCCTGAATAATAAAATCCGTAAATGTGAATTTGACATAGACTGAAGTTAATTCATTTATTCTCCCGCGTCTTAGTTTGGTGTTGAATATTGTGCGAAATTTTGGCAAATGGTCTAACAATGAATCACTTTCATTCCTTACGAGACCTATTTGCTGGTTATTCAGTTCATTTCCTAAAACGCATTTGGTATTTGAAATGGATGCTATGAGATGTTGTGAATGCAGTTCATTCGAGTTTGAATAGTTTTGGCACCAACCGATATGCATAAGGAAACAACTACATCATTGAAGTTACTGTCTAGATCTGATTATACAATTCAATGATCCATATAACTAACACTTGACTTCAAACAAAATCATTTTTGAACAATTTTTCACAAAGATGACTACCAAATGTACTTAATATTCTTCAGCTGCCTTCCTAAACTTCATTTCCAGTTGAATCCAGCATGTATTCTTGAAATGAAGGGTCAAATGGAGAATAACTAATGAACGACTAAATATCTGATCTTCTGTTATTACAGATACTAGTTGATATATGAAAAACTTTTTCAAATAAGCAACATAATACTGAATTTCCTACATAAAATTCATACATTTCATTTAAATATCTGGTAATATAAAACAGAAGACTTCGTTGTTTTGATTATTATTACCAAAGTCGTCTTCACCATTGGCTATTCAGACCACGAGAAACTTAGCTAACTCGCCAGTCCACAACAGATCAGAAAGTAAAAGCACTTAGAGGCTGACTTTCGACCAAAGAAGGTCAGATGCCAATCTTGCTGAAGTGCCTAATATATTTGACTTTTTTTTTATCATCTGCCGCCTGAAGATTTTTTTTGTCCGGAATTTCATGTTGATTTTCACGTTTTTTCATAGTTTGGAGAAGAATTTGAAATTGTCTTCATCTGCCTGAATCAAAGCTTTTATTCAATCTTTATAAACTGTGCAATTTATTGTGCTATGCAAATTTTTCAAAAAGTTTTCAGATAACATTCAGAATCCAATCACACCTCAATTATAATTTTCAGTTGAAGTAAACGACAACTGGAAGAAAATTGAACTAGTTGCACAAACTGATATAAATCAATGTAATTTTGATATTTTCAACGGTAACCTTCCACTTGGGTGATATTAATTCAGATAGCGAGTCCACCCTATTAACTTCTCGGTTTAGATGTACTATTTTAAGTTTGCCATTTCCTATGGGGAACGACTTATCGAGTTACCCTTTGACTGAAGTCAGGCATTATGTTATCTTGTTATGTGTCTAGATTAAGTACATCTCACTCTGACTACAAAGCTCCAAATTCAAAAAATGAATAAACGGAGTAAAGAAAAATGCATTGATTAAATCATTAACTCCTCCAATTTCATTCAAATTGAAAGAATAATAGACTCGAGTCTCATCGACATATAGTTACGTTCCTGATTCCTACCCTGCAGTTATACAAACTGCAACTCCAACATCTACCGGAATTCATCTACGCTGACTTGCTTCCTGCCGTAAATTGTATTTCATTCCGTAGATTATGTTTTTCTATTGTTTGAATCATATTATAAGTATAGGTCGGAAATTATATCATTTAATTCAGTTTTGTCAATTGTAACCTGCATCCGCAATTTTTATTGAAAGCACTGAAAAAAGTAAATGTTTCAGTGTGTGGAAGGTAGAATTTGATGTAAACTCCATTTGAAAAATATATTTGGTTTTATTCTAGGTGTGTCATGACTCCATTTGTTGAACATCCTGTAACACTCCGAATACAAAACCATAAATGAGCAAAATCAGAACCGTGAGCCTTCAACATAACAAGTCGTGAATACAGAAAGATTCAAATAAATGAAATTTTATCATCTCCACTTGAGCTGTACAAATTGGATTATTCTCACATCGTTCAAAGTTAATTTTATAACCCAGAATGAATTATTATCACCCTCATGATTGGGATTCATATTGCTCATCAATTTGTTACGATACCCATCAATAAATTGTTTCACCTTTCCAAGTGGAATTAAGGTTCGACATAAATGGATATGAATAATGAGGCTAGCGCTATATTCCATAAAATATGAAAGAGTGAGCCATAGTTATGTGCAATCATCAATATCGGAGATTTTGGCGAAGAGGGCATTTTAATTTATGGCGAAGGAAGTACTTTAATTTATGGCGAAGGGTTCGGTAAAGTTGATTCGCGTTGTTCTAGAATTGATTTACGTTGTTCTACATTACACTGGTAAAGAAGTGATTTCAATCAATTCGTTATGGACGATCAAAGATTTGGATGAGTTTATATTTTCAAAAAAATAACATCGCAAGTCTTTATAGAAAATTTCATAATAGATGATGAAGCTATACAAAAAGTTGGTTGGATTCACTTGTCTGACTTTGACAATACAGGGCCTAGTGATACTATGTTATGTCGAACAATTCACAGGACAGTTGAATCGTGTTTCTGTGAGCCCAACTTGTATTGAGCATTTCTTGGATTTTGTTGAGTATTCTATGTCAAAACCATCGATATAATTATTCTTATTCTCTTGCATCCATTATGTATTTACATATAAGTTTGGAAGAATATCTTTTATATCGTGTGAATTAATTATTGATATTATTGTAGATCGTGCCCAAAAGAAAGTAACGCCGGCCGCCACAGTAACCATAAACCAAACGTTACGTAGCTAAGAGAGCGGGAATGTATGATGATTCCCCGCTACTCAAGAAGCAGTGAGAATAATGCTTTCGATTTCGACGGAACTTCGGCGAAATTTCTATGATGTTCGATTACGATATTTAAACTCTAGCGGCGGCCATATCGACACAATCAAGCACACAGTCGATTGAAAGATACAGTGAGATACGCGAAGTGATCAAGTAAGACGATAGACATTCAGACAGTCAAGTGGACGTTATAGCGCTGTACGCAAAGTGGAGTGATCTAGTAAGGCAATAGACATTCGAATAATAGTTGAAGTGTTTGTTGTATTCAAAGTGAAATAAAGTTGAGTTCGATTATTCAGTGTAGTCAATTATTGATCAACCCACGGGGAAAAACGAAACAGTATAGACTAAACGCATTTGTCATTATGCAAATTACAGTTTAAAATTGTCACCATATCGTTATCATCATCCATGGCTTTTACTACATTCTGCATTAGTAGCTCCAGTTCATCAGGTAATATTTTATTTATATTCATATAAATGGCATCTCATGAAAAACACGAACTCATGAAAAACACGAAGTATAGTCACATAAGAGCCGATCTCCAGCAGTATGAGGGTACCGAACTAAGTAAAGAAGTTAATTTTTCATGAAAAAAGTGTTTTTCCATTGTTAATAGATATTTAAAAACTGGAGGATGAAGGATATTTCAGAGTTGAACACATAATTTCAGGTAACGTACTATATTAACGTACTGGTCGATGTAAAATGTACTTCCTACCATTGAATAGGATGATTATATTTTTCAGCTGATTCACACAAACATGCTGCAAATACATTTTCAACAATTGAATTATCATTCTTGTTGTTTCGCTAGTCCATGAGAACTGAATATGAAAATTGTTTTTTTTTCTTGATTCAATTGGAAACAGACCTGCAGTCCTCATCTCCAAGCGGGCCAGCTGTCCTTGTTCATCTTTCACTGCCTGAACCACTATGCATGATGTTTTTGGCGAGTGCATTGACTTGGGATGTGGGGCTTGAGCAAACCGGTCATCGGATGCCTGCTTCCACGTAGCCCCGCTGGATATGGGAACGACATAATCACTTGTGCTTTTGTTATTTCCTAACTGGATGGCATCCCAACGATGGCTTAATCCTAAGGTGCCGAGAGGATGAATAACACTGAGCCTATCAGCTGTCTTTACGGAACCTTCGAGATACCGAGCGCCCTTTCTTCGTAGCATCGCCTTGTCACGGTAATGCAGAGCTCTGCCGTGATTGACCTTCTTACCCTAGCTACTCGTGGGACTTTTATGGACAGAGTAAACATTAAAAATTCTTTCTGACTTCAACTGTCAATTCAGATCAGGAGCTAGTCTACAGAGGAGATGGATGTTAAGTTTACGACTCCAACTGAACTCCCTGTAAACTGACCTCCAATTCAGGAGCGAGAAATTCTCAACTCGCCAAAGGTTTGTTGGTGCAGCCAGATGACTGAGTCGTCTCCTCAAGAGCGGGGTAACTTATAAAACCGCTTTGCACCAAATTCTTAAGCGGCGTACGCAGAATCTGTCTCAGGTGGAGGAACAAACCCCCTCATGAGCAGGTTAGCAAACATTTCTGCTCAAGTGATGATTCACCAAAACCAGAGGCAAAAAAGCCCTGCACGGTTCATTCTAAGGCATCGTCAGGTGTAGCTGACTTGTAAAAACCCTCATATGGAAAGGTTGTCGCGGGTATCAAGGTGGGAATCTTGCACCTTGACTATCCGAATACATCATTAACGATGAAACAGCAGAGCATATACTTTGTGCCTGCCCCGCTAGGGACCGAACCATGTTTTTAGTTCGACAGAGCCGTACTCTTACCATCTGACCTAAAAGACCACTCACCATACAAACTAATCGGCTTCGTTAAGAAGCTGGGCTTATTTGGTCGAGTGTCAGTAGGTGTGAGCCCAATAAATTTGGACCTAACCTAACCCAACCTAAGATCTATACTCTGATATTTCTCCGACTTGAATTTCTAATTCTTGCTCCTGTAACAAATATCTACGCTCTGTCACGAAATCACAATGTAGTACGCTTTCAGATTCTTTAATCGTACACTTCTGGTTTCACATGTGAATGATTGTGCCTGTTTACTCATTTTAGTATGCAAAACGTTGCCAACTAAAGTTACCTCTTTTCAGGAGGAATGTACGACGGAAACGTGGAAAAATCTCTGAATTTTCCTCGTTGCTTGGAATGAAAGAACAGAAATGAATAATGAACGAAACTTAAAGCACTACTGCGACGTGACGAATGAGTTCCAGAAATATCTTCAACGGTGGAAACCAGAGAACAAAAAATGCAATCAAAAAATTCTAATAACTGCTCAGTTTTAAAATAAAACTAGTAGTGGTGGGATATAAACAGAAACTGGAATATTTTGAATTGCATGTGTCATGAATGAATTTTCTCAGTGATAAAACCAAAACAAACTTTTTGTTTTGATGTGATAATTTACCTTCAGTTCCACAATTATTGGGTGCTTATTTATTAGTATTGATGAATTATCCAAAGAAATAATCAGTTCGACTGAAAACTTTTCAAAATACAAAGACAATGTTTTCTCAGTGATTCATTTCAGAGATTTCGGCTGGAGCAGTCCTCAGTAATAGTATGGCGTTATATGGGCACGATATCCCAAAATGACCTATTTTTTCCCTGCTCTCCCCAAAATAATCACAAGTTACAGAAATAACAATAATAATATTATTTTTCTCTGTTCCTTATACATCAGCGGCTTCCCCATCTTTAGCGATTTACAAATATCTTTTTCAATTCTCTCAAATTTTCTACGGTCAATTCTTGAACATTGTGAAGTTATTATTATCATTATTACACATAAATAAAGGCTGAGGCAGATACCTACGTAAGCCTTAAAACTTAAGAGATTAACAAGTCAATACAATGCATGCCAAAAAAAGAAGAATAATTAATATATGCATAGAAACCATTGAGCAAATAGGCAAATGTCTGACAGTGGTTGACAATATTTCATGGTGAATTTTACTAGTTCGGATATCCATTATCTCATATGATATAAATTCATTCGAAATCCCTGAAAGAATTTATAAAAATTGAAAATATTAGCTGAAAAACAATTATATCAAGCAAAACACTGAAGTTACAATGAAATAAAATAAAAGCAACAATTAAAAATTGAACTATTAACAAGAAATCAAAATTAAAAATTCAAATATCTCAAGCCAAGTTACTTCCCGACGTTTCGATTGTTAGTATCCACAGTCGTCTTCGACAAGAAAAAACATTTTTTCTGAAAAATTCAGGGCATTTTGTCGAACTAGCAGGAGCAATCGAAGTCGCAGAGCAGGATTAACTGATCAGTTTCGACGTAGAAAGCCTTTAAAATAAAGTTCCTGTCGAAGAAGCACTTCAAATCATACAGAGGAAGCTATCCGAAGATGGGAACCTGAAAGATAGAACAAACCTTCCGATACAAGTGATCATGGAATTGCTGTGTACGGAAATGCTATTTCCAACTTAAGGACGAATTCTGTACGCAAGATGAGGGACTGCCAATCGGATCGCCAGTTTCACCGGTTATAGCCAACATATATATGAAGTGGTTTGAAACTCTGGCCATTGAAGAAACCTACAAAAAGGTCCGAGTCTGGTTGAGATACATTAACGACACCTTCATCAAATGGAACCATGGGAATACTGAACTAGACAGCGTCCTGGATCACACCAACAACGTAAGTCTTTCCATCACTTCCACAATGGAGAAGGAAGTCCACAACGAATTGCCATTCTTAGACGTATTGGTGGAGAGGACCGACACTAAATGGAAAACATCTATATACCGAACACCCACACGGAACAGTATCTGAACCAGGAATCCAACCAGCATCAATCGTTTGAGAGGAATATCATCAAGACTCTATTAGACCGTGCTTTCGGCCTCTGTAATACAGAGGAGGGTCTCGAGAAGAAACTAGGCATAATCAAAAATGACCTTCAATGAAACAGTTACTCCAAAGTGATGGTGAAACAGACTTTTGCTAGAAGACAGAAAAATCCTCATAAGGAAGAGAAGTCGCCACAACCAGTACTTGTACTTCCACACTTCAGAGGGTTCTCGGAGAGGATAAGGAGAATTGGGTCCAAATATAGCATCAGAACCTGCTTCAGATCTGGAAACACTATCCGTAGGAGCTTCATGAAAACCAGGCCACCAAACGCGGACTGTATTTCCAAGAGATACATTTACCGGATACCCTGCGAGTGTGAAGAATCATACATCGGTTAAACTAAGAGACCATTAAAAGTTCACATTGACAACGAAGAGAAACTAGCAAATCAAGAATAGAAGAGCATATTTGGACTCATCAACATAACATCAAGTGGTCTCAAGCTGAAATCATACACGAATAGGAAAACTGGTTTGGGAGAAAATTCAAAGAAGCCGAATATATGTTGTCCAACAATGCATTTAGCCAAGCTAGCGTAGAGATACGCAACATATGGAAACCTATAATCAAGTGGAATACGACCAACTCCCGCTACTCGGTCATCTTCCGCTAAAACCGATGAAGAGGAGAGAGGAAAGAGGGGACAGGTGAAAGCACTCGAAAGACCTATAAGTAGTCAGATCTCGGAGGAATGAGTTCCAGTCATCACCTGAAGACGATTGAGGATACTAACAATCGAAACGTCGTGAAGTACTTTGGCTTGGAATCTTTTAATTTTGAATTTTCATTATTTGTTGATAATTTTTAATACTTAGCTCGTATCAGAAGTTCAATTTCTGACTGTAATTTCAGTTTAATTTTTGCTTAAGATAATTGTTGTTTTCAGCTGATCTTCTCATTTTTCTTACAGATTCTTCCAGGGATTTCAAATCAATTTATATCATATCAGACAATGACATTCCGAACTAATGAAGTTCACACGACACATTGTCAACCACTTTCGAACAAACATTAATAAATTTGATTAATGAAAAGTCATTTCAATCTACCTTTCAATCCATCATGCATGTACCTGAACAACTTTTCACTCAATAGTAGAGATGAAATGATTATCCGGGGAAGTAGTTTTTTCCGGCAAGCATTTATAAGAACCTATGGTGTAGGTTGTTAAAAGAGATGAATATTTTGAGAAATAATTTCGAATTTTGTGGTTTCAATTGACAACTACATGCAAAAATATCCTTGAGGATTCAACTTTCAGAACATCTTCTTTCACAGTAGGCAACACAGAGGATATTTTGTGTTTTGTCTGGATTTGATTTAAGATTATTTAAGATTATTTTTCATGAACCAACTTCAGACATGCATTCTTGCATTATTGATCAGTAATCGGATACCATTGAGTTTAGATTTGTTTTGAAAAGCTTGAATTTCATGCAGATATGGAGAATCACCTCTCTAATATAGGAGACTCGTCGGTTCCCGCCAGAATATCAAATTTACACCAGTTCATTCGCCAAATTACAGAATACAATTTTCAGAGATTAACTTTTTATTATTGACAATAAATGAATGATGATTCAGAATTATTGTTTGATTTTTTCCTATCAGATTGAAATATGCGGTATGTTAGATTTTCATTATCAGATCTTTCGTTTTTTTTTTCTTTTCAAGTAAATAATTTTATTTTAATGAAAACAACATGATTTGTTATTTAAATCATTCCATTTAAGATTCTTTTTTTCAATATCGTCTGTTGTCCTATGATACTGACTGAATAAAAATCAAAAGTATGTAGAATGACTCACAATGTTCTACAAGGCTACTGGGATTTTTCATTGTTTCATGCAGGTTGAAATTTTGATTCTACATTATGGCGAAGGAACTTGTAATTGGCGTTTAAAATTATGGCGTGAGAAGTGATATTACCCTGCGTTGATATGATTTACTCCTACATTATTGATCTGTTGGGTACGTCAATCACATCTGTATTTTGATATTCGAATTGAATTCAGCCTGGGGCAGTAGCAATTTTCGAATTACTCAATTGATTCATGCATCAATATTTTACTTGCACAAAAAGTTTGGAAACTAAGGAAATTAAACATTTCGTTCCTATATACAGGAAATGAGCGAATCGGAGGTCTCATTATCTACAGGAACTGAAGAAGCTGAAAGCGTTAACAGGTTATGTCATCTGGCGAACAAGGAACGAGGAAACTTCTCCGAATCGTAGATGATGGAAATGGATATCCGGTTCTTTGTTATTACGGACAGATGACCTACTATAATTATTTCTGAATGGATCCACTACAGATCTCTATCTGGTAATTCATCTCTAGTAATTCGAGCTTATAAAAGATTAAAGCCACACAAAGAGTTATTTCAGTCATTATTTGAAACGGTAATGGGTATCATATTATCTAAGTGATGATTGGTCATTGTCAAGGATTGGAATTGGCAGTTGTATATATACAGGGCTATTTAAAATCGTTTCTGTACATGGGGATATCGTTAACGATAAGAGATAGAGTGTCAGTTGAATTATTGCGAAGTTGCTTATTTTAGAGACCTATTCAATGATGTAAAGAAATCAAATGTAGCTCTTTTGGTTCTGCAGATATACAGGAAAAACCAAAAAATCTCAAATTATTTTTTTGCCTATATCTTCTTCATTCGCAGACATATTGAAAATCTGTCCACATTTTGCTATTAACACTTGATGTGGGCTCTCAGGATATATCTGACTTGGGCCACCCCATCTTTGCATTTTTAAATAAGGACCTGTATTTTTTGTTGTAGTTTTTGGATCGTTGACATTCACTTCATACTGAGAAATCAAATTCAATTTTATATTTCAGGTATAGTCAGTGGGCATACTTGAAGACTGGCTATAAATCATGATTGATTCAAAATGATGATTTATAGCCAGTCTTCAAATATGCCCACTGACTATACGTGAAAGATTTCTTTCCTTATATGAGGAATTGGGCAAATCTCGGATATGCAGTTGGTTACCTCGTTCACAGGCAGATGGGGCGACGACAAACCTGTTGTTTGTTGTAGTCTTCAGCTTAGTTCGAGGAATGATACTCTGACGGAATTCGATTTTCAATTATCGGAAA
>WOGO01002702.1:0-15408 GCA_015342085.1 Leptinotarsa defecta | reverse complement strand
ATTACAAAAACTTCGAAATTGCGGTATGCGAATTGTTCTAAAAGTGAATAGATTCACTGAAATTGGAATTATGTTACAAACTTTGCGGTGGCTACCAATTTCTTTACGGTTTTACTACTCAAGTATGACATTTATATATAAAATTCTGAATAACTTACCACCTTCATATTTCTCTGAGTTCGTTAGTTTAGATAGAATAATACTTGGTAAGATAATACTAATAAATATAGTATTTGTATGTTGTTTTCTGCTTTTTATCTTTGTACTGGAACTGCACCTATATTCCATTGTATTTTCAATAGCATATGAATAATTTTGAACTATAATCTACATTTTGAGTTTTTTTATATATTCATTTTCAATTTCAATGTTAGTAATATGTTTTATATAATATTGTGTATTAGAATTACCTATTTCAATAAATATATTCTTCTTGTATCAGATATTTTACCGGATTGCCAAGGTGATACAGGAAAAATTTGAGTTATCGTCTGTCAGAGGTTAAAATCCGATCTCAGATTGCTTCAAAATGACTCGGAATGGAAATATAAGAATGAAAATGTTGTTTTCATATTGCCTACATTGTGTGTGTTCATGAGGTGTGAATTTTCGATCATGACAGTTCTTTACTTTTGAGACCCCCCCCGTAGCTTTCGAAATAGATTTTCTTCCCGCCTCGTAATGTATTCACGTACCCACATATCTCGTTCCTCATAAAACCTCATGAAACATTATCCTTCCGCTGAAAAAAGTGACTGTAAAAGCACGTCTAGACCACCTTGTGAGAGACAGTAGCTCCGTAGAAGAAGGAGCCATGATGACGTTGACACGAGAAAGGTGCATTATGTTATGATTTATCGAAAGCAGATACGAGAGTAATATATTCTGGAGCAACAGTCGATAAGTTCGAAAGTATGTAGCATCGGAGGAAAAAGAATAGTTTCTCCCGTCTTTTATGGAAATTGGTCAGTGGGAATGTGGGGTATGGAAAGAAAGATGAAATTGGCAGAGATTCGCAAATTAAATGAGTGGCCCCCATTAGAGAGACACTTCCTTTTATTTTCCGTGAAACTTGAATGAGGATGCAGCAAAAAAGTGTAACTTTGAATCTATACTAATATAAATGAATATTACTGAGTTTTTTCCCAACAACAAACCGTTATTTCAATACCTCAACATGTGTTTGGATCACCAAGTGATCATCTTCAAGAGGAAGATCAAACTGAGTTCAGGCTATGTCTTTGACTTCAGTGTACTGAAGTCAAATCCTTAGTCTTTGGCTCCATTGTACTGAAGTCAAGTTTTTTTTTCTGTGGCCTTAGTCTTCAGTGTACTGAAGTTTAGTCTTTAGTCTTTGTCTCCATTGTGCTGAAGTCAATTTTTTATTATTTGGCCTTAGTCTTTGACTTCAGTGCACTGAAGTTTAGTCTTTATTCTTCGGCTTCATTGTACTGAAGTCAAGTCTTTAGTCTTTGGCTTCATTGTACTGAAGTCAAGTTTTTAGTCTTTGACCTCAATCTTTCAGTGTACTGAAGTCAAATCTTTAGTCTTTTGCCTATCTATTTGACTTCGGTGTACTGAAGTCGAGTCTTCAGTCTTCGTCTCAATTGTACTGAAGTCAAGTTTTTATTCTTTGGCCTTAGTGTTTGACTTCAGTGTACTGAAGTTCAGTCTTTAGTCTTTGGCTTCATTGTACTAAAGTCAAGTCTTTCACCTCAGTCTTTCAGTGTACTGAATTCAAGTTTTTAGTCTCCATTGGCTGAAGTCAAGTTTTTATTCTTCGATCTGAGTCTTTGATTTCAGTATATTGAAGTTTAGTTTTCGGCTTCATTGTACTGAAGTCAGGTCTTTAGTCTTTGGCTTCATTGTACTGAAGTCGAGTCAAGTCTTTAGTCGTTGGCATTATTCTTTAACTTCAGTGTACTGAAGTCTAGTCTTTAGTCTTCAACTTCATTGTACTCAAGTCAAGTTATTATTTTTCGGCCTCAGTCTTTGATTTCAGTGAACTGAAGTTTAGTCTTTAGTTTCGGCTTTATTGTACTGAAGTCAAGTCTTTAGTCTTTGACTACATTGTACTGAAGTCAAGTTTTTAGTATTTGACCTCAGTCTTTCAGTGTACTGAAGTCAAGTCTTTAGTCTTTGTCTTCATTGTACTGGAGTCAAGTTTTTATTCTTTGGCCTTAGTCATTGACTTCAGTGTACTGAAGTTTAGTCTTCAGTCTTCGGCTTCATTATACTGAAGTCAAGTCTTCAGTCTTTGGCTTCATTGTACTGAAGTCAAGTTTTTAGTCTTTGACCTCAGTCTTTCAGTGTACTGTCTTTAGTCTATGTCTCCATTGTGATGAAGTCAAGTTTTATTTTTCGGCCTTAGTCTTTGACTTCAGTGTATTGAAGTTCAGTCTTCGGTTTCATTGTACTGAAGTCAGGTCTTTAGTCTTTGGCTTCATTGTACTGAAGTTAAGTTTTTAGTCTTTGACCTCAGTCTTCCAGTGTATTGGAAGTCTTTGACTTCAGTGTACTGAAGTCTAGTCTTTAGTCTTCAACTTCATTGTATTAAAGTCAAGTTCTTATTCTTTGGCCTTAGTCTTTGACTTCAGTGTACTGAAGTTCAGCCTTCAGTCTTCGGCTTCATTGTACTGAAGTCAAGTCCTCAGTATTTAGTTTAATTATACTGAAGTTGAATTTTAGTCTTTGACCTTAGTTTTTCAATGTACTGAAGTCAAGTCTTTAGTCTTTGGCCTTAGTCTTTGAGTTCAGTGTACTGAAGTCTAGTCTTCAGTCTTCAACTTCATTGTACTGCAGTCAAGTCTTCAGTATTTGGCGTCAGTCTTCAACTTCAGTACACTCAACACTGAAATAAAAGACTAAAACCTGAAGACTGAAGACTTGACTTCAGTACACTGAAGTTTGTAGTCTCTGGCTCCAGTATTCTGCTCCAGTATTATGCTTCACTGTACTGAACCCTTCTTCCAACATCCCAATTGATAAAACTTATAGGGGGGCAACCCGGAGGATATTTGTTAAGCAATGAATATTGTTTATAGACCTCTGTGAATTGTAAAAGTTTGTGTACGTGAACGGTAGAAGTTAACATGAATGTTATCCCAATAACGTGAAAATAAACTGGTTACTGTTCCAACCACGTGAAAATAATTTGAGAGCGGTAAATGTTCTAACAACGTGAAAATAACCATTCTAGAACAACACATTACATTGGCACGGTTGTGGAATTGCTAACTTGAAAGTCGTAATAAAGTATTTATAACATTTGCAAGTGGCCAAACAAAACATCGTCTGTTCTGGTAATTGATCAACCAAAGATCCCAGATCTGTTCGCACCTAACAATAACGCTTTGTCACGTAACTGGCCCCATAATTCACCCACAGAGCTTCAACAACGTCTGGTGGCATAAACCTGTTCGATGTTAATCATTATCTTCCAGCGAATTGTCGCAGAACAAGGCAGATGTGGGCATAATCGATGATTACTTACCTGCGACTTTGGGATAATCTCTTCTTTAATACTGTAATCATTCAGCTCCGGTGTCTTTATTATAGATTCGCAGAACCGACTGAATGTGGCGTGAAAATGGTAAAATTATCGGGTATTACAAAGTATTTTTCACATTTTAGGTATAAGTTTCTGTAAATTTTTCAGTTTCGAAATTGTTCATGGAAATAAAAATAGCATGAATGTTAACGTTAATGTAATGAAACTCTGTGGAAACTTCAAAAGTATTTGACACTTTGAAACTTTGAAAAAGTAAGCACTAGAATGATAGTTCCTGAATCAATAATTTTTGAATGGTTACTTCAATAGTTTATATCAATTCAAAAAAATCTATCGTCAATCGTCGATGGGGTCATATATTACTGAATGATCAGTCATGGACAAACCAAGAGAATATACCTCTTTTTGATGTTATAGCCCCCACACAGAGCGGCATTCTTTTGATTCCCAGAAGGCAAGTATTTAATAGCATTTCGGGATGTCGAGCCCTTATGATATTTGACACTTGAAGTACCTGTGCCTAAACGTTCAGAAATAGGAGATGTCGTGTTCTTCTGTTAATTACTATGACATCGGGATATCTTTCACCAGATCGTGAAAGAAATATATAGCCCAGGATATATAGCCTGGTTTATTTTCTCTGTTTACGTCATCAGTTTTATGAATTTCACAGGAAGATCATGAGAAACTGTATTTTATGTGTTGTACAAAAACTCCCGGTGAATTATATGTTTTGAATTTTGTTTGTGTATCGTTGTTGAACGAATCGAGGGGAGAAATGTTTTTAATAACACAACTTTCTTGATCATACGACGTCTGCCCAAAAAAAACCTATGAAAAATGTCTGAAAACCGTGGTTGAACTACAAAATGCAAAAATGTGCATAGAGATAAATTTTCATAGTGAAAAACTATCCGAATTTATCAAATGATTATCGTTTATTGATTTTTGCTGTTGATTGTTTGAAATCTTCATTTTCATGTTGATATAATTTAAAATTGCCGTTTCATCCTTCTTTCATAGCCTCTAGTCTTAAAATCTAATCACATTCATTCAACAACTTTAAATGTGTAAAAACACATTTTATTCCTAAGGCCAAAACTTAAGGTATCACGTGTCACTTCCAAGATCACTCTGAGCTATTTCAGGATGAATTCCCAGTAAATAGAGGAGTTCTACGAAGCACAGGATGTATGTAATTCCACTCGGCATTCATAGTACATGCCAAAGTTAAAATTCCATTAGAAATAATATTCCGTGTACATTGATGACTGGTCGTTATAACGTTCTGCAGCCGTTATTAGCTGAAAATGATTTAAAAGCACAACTATGTATATGCTTTAGATTAGTCAAATTCAAAAGGAAAGGTTTCTCATACATTCCGGAAATGTAGCAGTCTTACCATTTTCTGTTTATTTTATTGCCATTGAATTTGTCTACCAAATTGATAAATGCAATTTCACGTTAAGCTGAGACATAATTTACATTCAAAGGTTTTCCTAACACTGAATTCTAGTTGATTGCAGTCATTCCATGCTGATTTTTCTCAGGTACATGAAATAAACAAAGACAAAAGACTTAACTCCAGTACACTGAAGTCAAAGACTAAGGTCAAAGACTAAAAACTTGACTTCAGTACAATGAAGCCAAAGACTGAAGATTTGACATCAGTACACTGAAGAAAGCTTATTGGGAATTTGAAGTTTACGATCCGTGTTTGGTGAAGTGAATTGTATGCAAGTTTTAATAGCAGGCCCCTCAATTTTAAATTGGGGGGCCTGCTAACTCTTTTCATTTCCGACTCATTGTCAAGTTGTTGAAAATGTAACCAGTGAACAAATAATTTAAAGTTGTTGAGATTGTAGTCATACCAAATTTTATATCATGGAAATTGTGTAATGTAATGAGATGGTAAGTAAGAATTAATTTGAAATTTATTTTCATATTTTAAGAGCACGCCTTGTACAATATTTTCCGCTATTAATTCATTGTCCTACTATAACTAGTCAAAATTAGTATGATGGCCGTCTCGAACCTTCTTGTTTGATATTATTGCCAAGAGGTTGCAGAGAAGAAAATTAGTCCACCATCTTGAGGAGTCCACCATATTGAATTTTCAGCAAATCATGATTCCCATATCTTGGGAGTGCAAAGACAAACTAGTCCAACACCTGGGGCGGCCCACCATATTGAATTTAGTGTTGTCACTGAATCAGTATGCAGGTGAGACACATTAATTGAAGCGTCTCCCAAAAAGAATTGTTCGTACATTTCGATCAACCCTCGTAAAACTCAGATCATCGCTCTAATAGATACCGTCCAACATAGGTAAATGGTCATCAATATCCCCGCGAACTTTATACGGCTGCGTTACTGGTTCTGGGTCGATGACTCTCTTCTTCTCGCGTTAATGTCGTCCCGTTGGTACCATAAGGGGAATCATACCAAACGAGGAGTTCATGTTTATAGTACCATGGGAATTGTTGTTGCCACAACAACCTCTCGAGAATTCACGACCGATTCGCTTTCTTCTGGATTCTTCTTAATCGCCTGCTTGATATGCTCGGAAATGTCGGAATTTCTACAGGGCGATCCAAGTCACAACTACACAACTAGGGACTGGAATTTGACAACATTTTCGATGAGGAAACTTAAAAAACATATCTGAAAGATCAACAAATGATTAAGACAGATACTTCACTTCAATCTTCCATTTTCAGGGAGTTTGTTTGAAAATGGTTGACGCTAGATTAGCTGGCAAACATATATGCAGCTTCTTTGAACTTCCTTTCAAACCAACGTTCCTCTCTATGGATGATCTCAGCTTTGGACCACATGATATTATGTGGATGAGTCCAAACATGCTCTGCTATTCCAGATTTGCTGATTTCCGCTCGCTACGTGCTTGTTTTATCTTCGGCAATTCTTGAAATTCAATCCGCTTTCGATGGCAGAGTTTTCGTGAGGTTACTACGGATCTGAAGCACGTTCTGATGTTGTAGTTG
Organism: Leptinotarsa defecta; assembly: GCA_015342085.1. Taxonomy (NCBI): domain Eukaryota; kingdom Metazoa; phylum Arthropoda; class Insecta; order Coleoptera; family Chrysomelidae; genus Leptinotarsa; species Leptinotarsa defecta. The sequence goes on along the minus strand of WOGO01002702.1, from coordinate 8,892 downwards.
GACCCAGTTCTTCGTATCCTTTCCAAAGTCCTCTGACGTTGGAAACGGCAAGCACTGGTTGTGACGGCTTTTCTTCCTTGCTGTTTTCTAGCCAAACTCTGTTCCAAAATCACTTTGGAGTGACCATTGTGTTGAAGATCTTTCCTGATGAGACCTTTTTCCGTTTTACAGAGCCCAAAAGCACGATCCACTACAGTCTTGATGATTCCTCATTTGGTAAATTGATGGTTGTTGGATTCGTGATTTGCGATACTATCCCTTGCAGGTGGAAATTTGGTATACAGATGTTTCCCACTTAGTGTCGGCCCTCTTCACCGATACGTCCAAGAATGGCAATCCGTTGTGGACTTTCTTCCACATTGTGGAGGTGATGGAAGGTTTGACGCTGTTGTTGTGCTTCACAAAGGTGTCCAGTTTGGAATGTTCCGACAGGAAAGGAAATGAAACTGTTCAGCAAAAAATTGTTATACAAGAAACAGTAAACTCGAGTAAAGTGAAGAAAAGATTCATTCTTTCCAAAAAGAAAGCATTTGAATGTTGAAACGTATGGCTTTTGTGAGCAGAAACAACTGTGATTACAGAATAGTTTGTATAGCGACTAAACACCCCGACTTCCTTTTCAAATGCTTTCCTAGATTTTCATTTGAGCCTATACTATACCTTTTTTTCTAATAAGAAAAACGTAATATATGCGCATTATAAATGAAAATAGCTAACAGAGTGATCGAATGAAATTTTGCATTTTGTTCTGATTTGCCACAGCTAGTATAGGTAGATTTATGATACGTTACCGGGTTCAGCCTCATTTTGTTACGCAAATGAGTCGCAAACAAAAAAAATTCACGAGCGTTCGGGTTTTTATCAACCTGCAGTGGCGTATATTTGGGTACCCAATCAATTCGTTAATATTCAATTAATCATGTCTGAAAGCTATTTTCCGGTTTCTTGGCCGTGGTCTGCAGGTATTTATGTCTAACTTTTCGTCCACAACTGCGATAGACATATGTAACATTCGCAGTGCCCTACACTTCTTTTCGTGGTTTCGATGTAGACCAGCTCGCAGCTACAAGGAATCCGGAGTATTGCTGGGGGTTCTCTGGGGGTCCTCAGCTAGCTTTAGACTTTGACTGATAGATTTTGTTGGTCTTAATATTGGTTTCACCTCACTTTTTCCTAAGATTCTCCCAATCCAGTGTGCAACATTTTTAACATAGAAAAGGAAAGACTTTCTCTTGACCAGCCTACGTTCTCTTCGGTTTCTCGTTCTATTGTGAAGTGGATTTTTGAGTCGAGAGAGTTCAGATGTGATGAAAAATTGTTTAGTGTTTCTTCAGCAACATGCCATACTTTAGTGTTGTCTCGTCAGAGTCTTATGGCCCGCTAGATTTTTTTTGCTGTATCCATTCCTTTTGAAGGCTTTTTTAGGTGATTGAGCTTCCAGATACCTGGTGCTCGCTCGAACAAGGTTTCACCCCTCTCTTTAGCCGTGACTGGTGATTGAAGATTTTGTCCAGGTACTTGTCTATGTGTATTGGTTTCCTTTACACTCTGTGGCCCAATGTACCATTTTCACGTCTGTCCACTAGAACATCCAAGAAGGCCAGGGTCTCTTGGGTTTCTCGTTCCATTGCGAATTGGATTTTTGAGTCGAGAGGGTTTAGATGTTATGGAAAATTGTTTAGTGTCTCTTCATCATCTTGCTTTATCACGAACTTGTCATCAACATGACGCAGTCAACAGTACGCTTTCCAGGTCGCTTGCTTTGAGACCCGTTGTTCGAAATTTTTCATAAAAAAGGGTTGCCACCGCCGAACTCAATGGACTGCCCAAACACTCGTTTGTTCGTGAAAAACACCATCCCATTGGAAATAAGTTGATGATAGCGAAGCAGTAATAAGCGGTATATCCTTCGTTCAAATAATTAATCTTTCTATACTCATCTACTATCAGGTACTATCTCCTCAAGCAAATATTTTCATCACTTTCGATCAACGCAAGTTCTTGTTTCGTCTTTCCCAGCTGAAATTCAATTCCTTCAAACTCCAGTATGGCTCTGGTGAACTAGTAAATTCCCACTTCTTCCACAGCGCATTGTTCAACAATTTACCGACTTCCTCCAGGCTGTACCTCCATGAACGATCTACGAAACGCTGTTCAGCGTAAGACATTACATAAATCAGTTACTTCAATAAATATATGCTCGTTGGCATCGCAGATTGGTTTCCGTTGAAAAATGAAACTAGTTAATATAACTCCAGTACATCTTCCAATCCCAGATTGCATAATTCATGAATCCATCTCGTACGGTAGACGTGACGTGTCGGTATCGCTTAAAACGGTACCGCCACTCCATGCGATTTGCATTCCATTACATCGAAGTAGTCAGGGAGAGCGTAGGAGACCCGGGTTCGAGGCCCACGATATTTGAGGACCGTAGGGGGGCCCACGCTAGCATTACATTACACTATTTTTCCCCGAATCTAGCACAGCTTGGCAAATCTAGTTGAGATTCGCGAACGATAAAAATATGTGGTAACGGCTGTAGCTTCCACTTGCATACATCCTAATAAGTTCATCTTCGTCTACTGAGAACCCACAGTTCATCACCCAGAATAATTCCTCTACTCGCTGTACTAACAGACATTCACTACACGAGTTCCTCGATGTTAATGAGCTCTCCCCCACTCCGCCGGCTGATCTACTGCGCATTCAACATTCAGAGCCACAGCTAGATATGCCAAGCTGTAGTAGTACCTAACATATGCTGTATGTTGTGTGTATGCTGAATATGTATCCTGTCTGTATGCTGTATGCTAGTTTCATGCAAATTCAGGGGGCTTGTGGAAATCGCAAGCCAGATACACACACAACTTTCCGGTAATGAAGTTCAATTTGAAGACGTTCAATTTTTGCTGTCACTAAATATTTCCATAATTTATACGGTATACTGTATGTGTATGCTGTGATTATGATATAAGTATACTGTATGTGTATGATGTATGCATATGGTATGCTAGTAGCATACAAATGTATAGAAATTGTAAGAACTGCAAGCAAGATGCACTTGCATCATGAAATGTTAGTTATGTCACTTCGTCATGCGTATGTTATAGTATATGTATGTGTATGTTGTATGCTGTGTTTATCCAGGAATGGGCCTCATCGCTGAAGATTGATCTTCGGTAAAAAACAGGATCAGTTCCAACTGCTCCAGAGCTCTTTCAGCGAGACACGTCGTTGTCTATGGTCGTTAACTTTCAGTTTCTGGGTCAGTTGAATTTTGTACGTGTGCAAGCCCAAGTTATGATGTAGAATTCGCCAAATTGTGGTCTGCGAAAAGCCGTATTCTTGTAAGCGACACAAAATCGACTGCAATGCTCACATTGTGAGCAAAACTTGTGTGGCGTTTTTGTAAAACTCAGTGAAAACCTCACAATGAAGTGTTTTAGATGACTCTGAACTGTCAACAAGCATTTGTAGCAAGCATCATAAATTAACTAATAGTTGGAGAGATGTGTGGAAGAACTACTGTGCATCGGAAAAATGACTATTATCCTGATGCGCATCATTGTAACAAATCGTTTTTCAGACTAGACGAGACTGTTGCCGCTGTCATAAAGGAAACCAGACTAGTCACCAGTGTTTTCTCCTTGGCCTCACCTATTCATGTGTCGCCCGAGAATTTTTAATACGAAATGATGATTACCCACCCATCCATTACCAGTTAACATAATACAAGACGGTCGCTTAAGAAGAGATAAAGACGTCGGCATACATTAGTTTTGACAAATGACATGGAGGATATAATCTCGAGATAACGCGTGGTTCATATTTCATTTTGTTATTAAATATCTCCTATTATTGTCAGCAGGGAATGCAGTGAGAGAAAGTAGTCAATTAAAATGATCAGTGGTTCATGCAGGCGAGGTGGAATTATTGTTAATGTTTGAGTCGTTTGTTGCATATTTGGAATGTTACATTTCCTTGTAATGAATAACTGTTTAGCGACCAATCCTTGATGAATTTCATTAGCCTCTTTTGTGTAACATCCAATTCACATCTCGAAATTGATGTACACAAGCATGAGGCCATAAGGAATTGTTTCCTTTTGGGAAGATGAGTACAAATTACCAGCGTTTCATTCGGGAGGATCACGAATTGACAAAAAATATTAACAAAATTGACGTCGTGCATGATAGATGAGCAATGAACTTAGCTCTCAGGCCGCTCCCATAAGCGAGTGGCCTAAAACGAAAAAACAAAAAGGAAAAAATAAAATCAACGACTCTTTCATCACCCTGTACGAGCTTTCACATCAAAAGCGATCCTTTCGGTAGGATGTTATTGCACATTGTTTTTGTGTCTCGATACCATACGTCCACTGTCTGCCGGTTGTTCTTCCACCCACTTATGGTAAGGTCTTCGTCTTTGGCAGATCGTGAATTGCAGATCAACTTTTTTGTCCTACGCGGCTTTAAGGTATGGATGACTCACCGTGAACATCGATAGTAGAGGGTCATACTGACAGATTCTTGTCCCCGATAACATGTACAGGATTATTTATCCTCAGATGAGGTATAGCTTTATTTGAAGTTAGAGGGGCTATACGAATCTCTACTGAAATACGTAACGACTCTTTCACAAGTGGAACTTTACATCTCTCGCTCCTCTACGGGAGCGTTTATCACCCCTCAGGTCAGTCGTAGAATGAATATTAATCAAGCTATTGCCAAATACTTTCTCTGCGTGTTTATCAAATGACTTTCGTAGCTTGCGAATTTTTCAAAGTTAATCATGAGTGACTTGTGATCAAACCAATCTTTTAATGTTTCGATTTGATTTTCAACTTTGGTTTTCAAACTACTCCAGTTTGAGTCGGCGTAAAGTATGGCCGTGTCATCAGCATAACTGTAAATTGAACCATCTATTTCCATTATTAGGAGGCTGTGTTAATATATACTGAGGAGAGCCTGGGTCCAATCACAGTTCCTTGTGGTATACCATAGATGATTTCCTTTTGTGAGCTGAGAGTATTATTTATTTTAACTATTGTTTTCTACCAACCAAATACCTTTTGAAAAGTGGTGCTCATTTCACCTCGTTCAAACTCAGCAAACTACTTGTCAACGGTTGATTTTCCTAGTGAAAAATCCTTTCCATACATTTTATTTAAACTAACAAAAGTTGCTTCACCCAAAATGTTCTTTCCCACAAACTAATAGTCCGACAGTTGGGAAATGTGTACACGTACTGTTTGAAGGTTAGGTTTAACTGATAATCATATGGATTCGATACTAGTGGCTCCATCTGTGAGCCCATCTAGTACATGACAATGACCACCAGAGTTTTTCCCCAACGGACTCGAAAATGATATCATATCACATCAAATGATATCTCAAATACTTGAATACTTGAAGAGAATCATCTAAGTATTCAAGAAAATAAAAGAGCCAACAATATTTGACATTTATAGGCTGAAAAATACCAGAACTTAAGGTGTGGGAAGTTGGGAGAGATATTTTAATTCGAAATATTCATTTTCTGATAAACAATAACCCTCTATCCGCACTGAAATGTTCACGAAAGCATGTACGAATAATAAAAATCGTCCACAGACACTTCATGTCAAACTACTACCCTGTTTACTACCGGGATAAGCACCATAGGAATAATTCATTCATCAATTTTCTTCAGACTCGTTTCTGCGTTGTTTCGCGAGACATAAAATCATTTGCCATACACGCGACTTGAGCGTTCAAAAAAAAAAAAAGGAAAAATTGCCCGTAGCACTTCCACTATATTAGACTCGGCCTAGACACGCTTTTTGTCGTTTTTGCTGGGGGATATCAAATTATTATGCAAATCTGATAGCAGTCTGTTAACGCTCGGTTATCTTTCCAGCAACCTATAGTCGCTGGTGATGATAATGGGTTTGGATGCGCTGTTGTTTTTGCGTGTAATGTGATAAAAACACGTTTGAAGAGAGCGAAATTTGAACTGTATGCATGAGGAGGACAGTGGATCCATTCGTTTTTGTTTGCAGCGATTTCAGATATGGGTGGTTAGGAACAAAGGGGAATGTGGTTGGACCAGTGACGAATGATGAAGTTTGTGATTTTGCGGCCAACTACGATGGAATATTCAATAATAACGTTGAGTTTTCACCTGATTTCTTACTCTATAACAACAATATACTCTTTAAGAAATGAAATAACGTTTTGGATGTGCTTAATTTTTGGCTCTGGCTCAATCTACTAGGCCTGTAGGGAAAAAACGCGGTGAATATCGATGTTTTTTTCAGATTTCTGTAACCTCATCTATTCTCGTACTGCTTTCGAATAATCTTCTCAGTGATTGAAAATTATTGTTCAGAATTGGTTTTTCTAGGTTATTTTCTTCTTCAGATGCCACAAGAAATCCATGAAAGGAGCATACCTTGTAAATTAACAAGAAATATATCAATTTAGTAGCTGTCTAGTACCAAGAGAGTGTTTCAAAATATTTTTTTGTTATGCTAGTACTGATACTTTACTGATGTTAGAACTTTAAGATGGCAGAGCCACTAGACCTACTTTATTTTAATAAAACCTTATATCTTGACAATGAATATCACCAGAAATGTTACAAAATTGATGTATTCTTCTCCAAAAGCCATGACGCAAAAGTCACTGATAACATTTAATAACTATAGAAAAATGTATCAGATAAAAATGATGTATGCGAATAACACCAAACAGGTGCAAATTTTCATTAATATTCATAGGTTTCATGCATGAAATAAATAGTTGCAAAGAAATTCCAGCTTTGATAGAATAAATCAGTGAAGATATTCCCTTCCTCCCGGTATTTTCTGAACAACCCCCGTAAGACCCAAGTCAATAATTCTCCGCAGCTAACCGTTATCGATATCATTCTTTCATTTCGAACAAAACTATTCCTCTACGAAACAGATTCCTCGGTTAATTGATTTGCCGCGATTTATTCTAGATAAATAAATCATGTTTAATCATATCATAACAGACGTAACCGGTCTGGTAATGCAAGAAGCATGACGAATGGGTAAAACTAATATTTTATCAACGGTATTTGTGATTTTTCACGAGATTCGCAGTGACAGATTTCCAGGAAACGCGCAATTGGAATAGACCACCAACAAACGCATCTGGTTTCATAGTAAACGCAAGTCTTCTAGGATTAGTTGAGAGGATACTTATGTCTGGTAAATATTGTGGAATGAAAAGAAAAATAATTTGAAAGGCTACTTCCCAACATGTCAAGTACAAAGGAAAAGTGAATGATCTCAGGATAACCAGTTACGGAAATAAATGAAGATAATCAATTTATAGAAATATATTTTCAGATATTTTCTGCTTTGTCATGTACTTAAGGAAATGAACTTGGGTTTTTTCCAGAGTCACTGTTGAAATCACTCCTCAAAAATCATCATTTATACTGTCTATCCAGTGATTTAATTGCTCTAAATCCCTGAGGACTCCGTGTTTTGATTAATATATTTGTCATGTTCCAATTAGCCTTTTCCACTATTCAACTGTCCTCTATGACGAAGCTAAAACTTGCGTAAGAACGAGACAGCGGGTACAGTTACACGGTGGCACAAGTAACATGAAAATTATCTGATTATTGTAAAATCGGCCAAGTCAGAGTTTTACCAAAAATATTGTTCATTCTTCATTAACTCACAATTGTTTTCCACTTTCGATTAAACTACCTGTGTTTGTTATGAGTACAAGAGGTTTCCTTTAATGAAATCCGATTAGAGTTGAAGAATACGTTTTGATAGTAGATGGAAGACATATTAAAACTGCTAGCCGATTTGTTTTTTTTTCGTAGGTAATAATATCGTCCACTTGTCAGGTTTGATACGTTACCAATCAGTTATGACGCGGTAACTGTCAGTTTTGATGCGTCACTTGTCAGTTCTAGTGCGTCAACTGTCAGTTGAAAGTGTCTCAAGATGTAGCAAAATGGGTAAAGACGTAATTTGGTAACTTTAAACGCCATAAAGTAGCATTATGTTACTGAAGTAACGACAGGAACAACAGTGATGTCTATATTTTCATGATGTCGTCATGCCTAAGCACAATCTAGTACATTTTCGTGATTCGATTACGATATTCATTTCGCTAGTATTTATCTTTGCGAGAGTCAGAAATTAAACCCACTGGAATCTGACCAGGCATAACTAAGGATGTAGCAACTTCCTGGAGAGCAACTCCATGCTAGGTAGGGCAGTTTGACGATTTTATGAGAACATGTAATAGGAATAGTCGGTAAAAGCTGTATCACAAAGATGCTACACTCAAACTAGACACACATACGGAAACGCATGCACACCCACGCATACACTTACGTTAAATAATCAATAACGCTATAAAAAGCATTCAAAAGTGAAAAAATTTCAATGGTTTTTCCCAACATGATGTTGTGCATAATATAAAAGTAGTAAGAAGTGGCGACGTAAGTCTGTGTAGTTGATATTTTCCAAGTTTTACATATTTTCCATGATGTTGATATGACATTATCTATCAAACTCCCTCAGGTTTTAATCCTGTGTGTAGTTTCTCCAGTGAAAATTATATTCTTTTGCAATTCTATGCATTATTTTTTCACTAGATCATATATTAGCTTTTTCGTCCAATTTATAATCGTGTCAGTCAAAATTCTAGGATGGACCTCTTCTGCTGAACTTTCCGAAAAACCTCCAACCCTTCTGAACGTATCATTCATTATTATTACCATGTCTCAGTAATCCAAAAACGAAAAACTCATCCAAAGTAGGTCCACTGTGTAACTCTATTCCACATTCATCACTTTCGGTTCATTATTGTCTTGTGATGCCTCATTTCCGTCTTGAGGATTGAAAGAACCGAA
>WOGO01002701.1:0-15408 GCA_015342085.1 Leptinotarsa defecta | reverse complement strand
AAACAACTACTTCCCCGGATAATACCGCGCTGGAGATCGAAATGTATACGACAGTCATTTATGCAAGATACCTCACAGAGGTTAGTCTCGCAGGGGTTTCTCATTGATATAGTAGCAGGACCTTGCTGAAATTATTCTAGTAGATCACCTACAGACCTGTTTCGTGGTATTACCTCACAGCAGTGCCGGGAAAATCCGACCCAAAGTGCCGCGGACAGTTAGAACATGGTATTTCGTATATAACCTGTGCTTCATTGCGTATCGTGTCATTGGGTGTTCTTAGTCTTAGTCGTGTTGGTGAAGGGCGGCTTTGAGTTTGTATAGTTCCCTGGATCTGTTGTGTGGGTCAGTGAGTCTTATAGAACGATGTATGAAGAAATTCAAAACGGAATTCAACTGGGTAGGATGATAATGAGACTTAGCATTGAGATAACGGTTAGTATAGGTAGGTTTTCGGTAGACCGAGTGTGAGAAGGGGTTGTTGGACTTTGTGATGAGAACGTCCACGAATGGTAGTGAGTTATTATTTTCAACTTCCATTGTAAACTTTAGGTAGAGGTGTAAGGAGTTGATGTGGTTCAGGAATGCATGAAGATCTTTGGATTCATAGGCCCCATGTATATAAAAGGATATTTCGTAATTATTTTCGTAAATAAAAAAAAATTTGTTTTTTATATGATAAATAATTTTGTTGATTATAAATAATGACATAAGTTATTTATTTATTATTCAATATGAATTTTGAATTGATAAAGGATATAATGTGAGTACTTATGTTGTGAGATTCAATTTATATGAATGTATGTTTTCATTGATGTTTTATTTTCACTTTGGAGACTTTTTTGTTGAATTTATATCCCAATACCTTACCAAAAAAGAATATTTCTGAATGTCTCAGATGGGTTCAATGTGCTAAATACAACCTACCAGGATGTAACTCGTTCTGTTTATGTACCTGTTGGTTGAAATTTGGAGAGACACAACAAAATACCATCAATGAACAAATTCAATGAATTATATAAAAAAAAAATCAAGAATATTCAACTCTCAAATTATCACTATGAAATTTAGTCTGCAATTTTTCTTGTTTTCAAATTATTGGATTTTCTTTATGAGGTAGGTCGGATCATATTATATTTTCATTATTTACCTTTGGTTTCTATTTGATTTATAATTGTTTTCATTACTTTTTGAACGACTTTTATTATGATTTCTGGAGCAATATCAAACCGTGGCTTCACCTTCGAAGCTTCCTAATCAATCCTCATTGTTAATAAAACAATTGAAAATCTTTCCTTATCTTAGTTATTATTTTAGTTATTATTTTAAACAATTTCAAATTTTGACATTTAATATTTACATTTCTATTTCATGTACATTCTTGATAAAACACCTAAATCTAGCTACAAGTTCTGTATATCTCTCCCTACTTCTAAATAACTTAATTTCCTAAAAGCATCACCCAATATACATATCCAAAAAAAATTTTTCCTCCTCTATTTATCAAATATTTCCTTAATTTGAAATAATCCTATATACTTCATTTTATACCTGGTTGGTACTAATTTCCAAGTTCTATCTGTTGTAGTTTTTTTTAAATAATTGAATTGATTTCCAAATTCTGAAATTGACATTTCTGTCTTATGTCACGTTGTTTCCGGTCTCAAAAATGCCTTTTTACTATATACCTGTTTTTTGATCCGCAGTTCTCAATATATAAACTTCAAAAAGGTAATATTTTCGAAACGCATAAATGTCATTTGGGAAGGTGAAAAGAGTCTCTGCTACTTTCATAAATAGAATGATGAAAAAATGTTTCGATTATAACTGTACAGACCAATAATTTTTAAAGGAAAAAAAGCGATTCCATTTTTCACGCCCGTCCAATCATTTCAATTATGGGAGTTTTGAAATATAACTTGTAATCCCAAGTGATACAGACATCGTGAACTAGTAGCTAATAAATCAATGAGAGCCATCGTTTCTTGTATTTCTCTCTGCAACACAATTTGATTGAACTCATGAAATATTTATGGCGGCACAAAAATCAATGAAGAGGAATTAGACTGTTTTATTTTCCATAACATTTGAGAGATAGTCTGACAAAATGAAGTGTTATGACTCTTTAGATCTATTCAGAAAATCCTGTTTATCAATAATATAAGTATTTTTAGTGGGTTAGGAATCTTACGACGAGTATTCCTTAAATGAACATAATAATAATAATGAACCGAATAATTCAGGAGAAAAATATTTAAAAAAGGAATTCAACCGTCAACAAATATATTGCTTTCACACACCAAACCTGTTATATTCTTCTCAAATCTTCTCCCAAAGGTGAAACTTGGGTTCTAGTGTTTTTGGTAAACGTAGCTCATTCGAATATGATTTTTCTGTAAAACCGTATCTGGAGATTTAAACTTTTTTATGAAGTTTCTGTCCAGAACCTTCATAAAGCAAATTGTCATGCTCACTTTTATTTTCGATTGTTCTTATTAACCACTTTTAAAATGTCAAGATACAGATACCTGTCTAAGACAGGTATGGAACAAACTGCTGTCTATGATCGTGATGTATTTTGAGAGAAGTTGAGGTTTCAGTTCCCGTAGGAGAAATCCAACTCGTTCAACATATCCACTCCTGCCAATAAAAAACTTATCTTTTTTTTAAGAATCAGACTCATAGGTTGTATATATGGCTCAATTTTATTGCAACTGAAAATAGCTATTGCATGTAATTAGTTTCAACAGCAATAAAATGAAAAAGTTCATCATCCAGTGATTGATAGTTATAACACTTCTCATCAGTGATGTCATCCATAAACTATCAAATCTTGTCTTATACTAACCAATCTTTCGTTGCCAACGTTACGATGATCATAAGGTCATCTTCAGAGCACAACAGATTGAAATTCACATCTCAACCACAAAATTTTGACTGAAATTGAATTGAATAAATCATATCAAATAGAAAAAAATATAGATATACTCATTTTGAATAAATTGAACATATTGACAATGTAGAAAGCAAAAGATTTTAAACACGCATATTTAATACACATACTGAAAGTAGATCTCGTTTCCTCAAATAAAAATCTTGATCCTAATATTTTTTTATAAAATATTTTGATTGTATCGCGAAACCATTAAACATTCTATATCGAAATCCCGTGATAAGCTCTGCAATACTGTAAAATCCTTTCTTCGTTTATTCAAATCGCAGAATGCTAAAACATAATGGCACTGTATTTGAATGTAATGCATGTCAGTTGGTGGTATTTAAGCTCTAATTGCAGTTGAAATGTAAGAAGCTATGTAATAGAATGCAAATAGAAAGTTCAGCAAACGTTAGTGAGTTTCGATTGTTAATACATAATCGTGAGTTGAATTTGCGGTGGAATTGGAACAGATGACTGAAGGATTTGCAAGTGTAGATTTACTTAATTATTATATTCTATAAGACTGTTTCTATGAGAGTCAAAAATGAAATTCGCCCTGGTATATCTCAGAAATAGCACATTTTCGTTCGGTGAGAGTAACAAAATCTTCGATACGGATCCAGATTGAGCAGTGGGTCTGCAAAAAACATAAGGAGAAACATACCTGGGTAGATGCACGGAAAAATTGAGCATTCAAGAAGAGAACTGAAGAACTACTTTAACAAAGCAGGAATCGACTTAAAATAATTACAGAGCTACTCACTGAACACTGTCTTTTGAGAGGGCATCTGTATAATACAGGGATCAAGAATGTTGAAATAGATATTATGAAAACGATGGGGAAAATGCAATAAGCCCATGAGGCTGCATTGTTTTCCGGAGACTTGAAAAAAATTAAAAATTCAGATGGCCCTGAGTGGAAAAAAGGCCACTTTTTCGACAACAGTCTACTCAATCTGAGAAAGGCGAAGGTCAAGAGCTTTGGTGAGCCAATGTCTTCAATATTGTTAAAGAAGACCCTTTGTATCGGTTTGTTTTTCTCCGTAGGAGTTTCAACTAGATGGCCCCGTTCAGTGACGATAATCAAACTGAATTTGTCAGCCGCTCGAGCAGCTACCTTGAAGAGAAATGTTCCGATTACTGAACTTCCGATAATTTTACATGCTCCATTCTGTATCATTCTGTCATGTAGACATTCCAAACTTGAAAGTCCAAGGCCTTCATTTTGTAGGGAGGAGTACAACCAAGAAACAGTCGATTTGGGATGCACATTCCTGTGGAGGATCTATTTCACTACTTCAAACGAGTGGAGTGGAATCAACTTTGTTTTTTTCCGGCAGTTTCGATGACCAGATCTATCAAAGTTTGTGCTAATATTTGCCGCCCCTTGTGAGTGGCGTTTTTTCACTAAGAGGTGAGTATAAGTCATTCCGGCATCCAGATGGTGCGGGATTTTTTCATTCACGAACTTCAGATACTATTTGTAATCCTTTCATCGTCCCCTTTTGAGATGGACCGTTGCACATTTGTCTATTTGAAATTTCATACCGATAGCATACGTGTATTCTTTCGTCACCCTCAAGGACTGATAGAAGATGAAATTTAATTCAATTCATTAAAAGCAAATGGATAACTTTATGCCCCCGGTTTCCAGGAGTACCACAGCTATTTTCTCGGGTATTTCTGAGCAAATGGATAATGGCAATTGTGAGATGTGGAAAATATGGGGGCTGGAAAAATCTTCCTGATATACACCACTTCTGAAAGTGACCCCCTCTGTTTGGAATATACTCCAGATGTTATGAGGAAACGAGTCGTTCCAACACTTCGTTAGCAGCTGAAAGGGAACTATATAGTCCTACCGTCGAAGATATAAGGTACATGATCCCTAAGGTTTTGTGGTTTTGAGAGGAGAATCCGGCCTTCAGTCGTGTTCTATTAACATTATTGTTATCACTATTGATATGATTATTTTCACAGGAGATAATCCTCAATAGTATTTGCTTCCTGCAAGGAATAAATCCAAATGGAAGAAAGGGTTATTGTTTATTTTATGTTAGACGTGGTAAAAATCTACGGACCCTGTTATACAAATTTTGATTATTATTATTTGTTGTCCTCTAAGGTTGCGCTGGTCGGACACTAACCCCGAAGCCTGAATACATTCGACGGGGCACGCCAGCATTAATAACTAATGAATGATCACTCTTGACACTGTGAGGTAAGTAATCATTGGGTCCGAAAGTCATGTGCCCTAAGCAAACGCAGTGAGGTTAGAATGACAGCCCTCTGCATTTGTCTAGCTAAGATTTCTACCTTAGTGCGGCAAGCAGGCATGATTTTGATATTGGACAGAAGGGAGGGCATTATTCCACCAAGGACCGTAATAATCAAAACAATTATTTCGAAAGGGTGATATGGATAGAGTCTGTAGAATTCAAAGAGAAAATCTCGATGTTTTATTCGTTTTTCCCTTTCTTTTCGGACAATATTCGTCACTTCAGGAGTTGAAAACTCCATGACAAAAATAGTCTTGCCCTGATGGTCGAGAATAACTACATCAGGCTCATTGGCTTGTATGAGCCTGAGGGTTGAGAGTGAATAGTTTCATTAAATTAGGCACTTCTCTCTCCTCATAATATCTCCAGAGCATAGATCAACGCCGGTATTTCGTTAATACCTCAACGCCTCTGCGGCTTCCATATGTACCTTTTCCTGGACAGGTTCCATCTCGGGGACAAAGTTGTGATCACCTCCTTCAGTGTCGAAAACTAAACCGAATTCATCAGCTGCTCGGGTAGCTACCCTAAAGAGAAATTGCTCACTTCCTGCTTTTTTATGGTCGCGTACCATGCAGGAAGAGGGATTCGAACTCCTGATTGCTTCACAGGCTCCACCCCATACCATTCTGTCATATAGACACTCCAAACTCCCTATCTGTTGTTAGTGGAAATACAACCTTGTAACGAACAATTTGGGATGCAAACTCCTATGGAGTTATTATTATTATTGTTACTATGATCATTATTATCACTATCATTAATCGATTTACCTTATTGAGATTATTTTGTTTGAAGCTGAGAATGTCGTGTCCTTATTTTTATCATTATAATTGTAAATTACGCTTTCTTGGATGAACTTATCCTCGCGTGTACGAATTCGTTTGAATCAAGTAGACACTAATTATCTCGGACTGTTTGGAGTAGTTCGAATGTACCCATTAACCGCTAATTACACACGGGAGTGTAGTGGTGGACGAAGTATAGTCCGATTAGGAAAAAGGTCAGTTTATCCAAGGACCTGTTCGTCGCTGCTTCTATTACTGTTATAAGTGTATATTTAGTGCTTTATGTAAGAGTCAGGGATCTCTTATCGAGTCGACCTATCACGAAAGGTTGATGAGATTGCACAATCAATATTTGCCTGTATTGATTGTTGGATAAAAGTTTCAACTGATTCTCTCGGAATCCACTTTGAGTATTGATACACGATTTCTGAACTCTGAAAATAGTTTTCTTAATTCGACAGCAATCTTTCAACTGATAATAAAAGTATCCATATTTATATATGGGTATATAGATATAGATATTTTTTTGTTCACACATGGATCAAAAACATCTTCCGTTTCTTGTGCAGGTTTTTTCAGTGGCAGACTCAGGAACCTATGCGACTGTATTTCAAGCGGTAATTTACTCTATTAAATTGTGTGTAGAGAGATTGGAAGAATCCAACCTCATACACAAGTCGATAAAAATATTCACGGACAGTCAAGCGGCGTTGGAAGCTCTTGGCTCCTAACAAGCAAAGTATAAATTGATAGCAAATTACCGAAAACGACTCTCTTCGAAAGAAAGACTTAACAGATTGTCTCTGGTCTGGATTCCTAGCCATACTGGTCTGGAAAGCAATGAGGCTGCTGACTCCCTTGCAAAGGAGGGTGCTGCAAGCAGCTTCATTGGATCAAAACCTGTATTGGCATCGCTTCAGGCTTTGCCAAACAAACATTGAATACCTGGATGGCAAGAGACTCGGATTGTCGAAAGATAGTGTGTGTCGCCTCTGTTTAGGAAATAATGAAACAACAGAGCACATACTTTGTGCTTGCTCCGCTGGGGACCGAATCAGGTTTTTATAGAGTTCGGCAGAGCCATACTCTTACCATCTGACCTGAAAGACCACTCACCATACAAACTGATCGGCTCCGTTAAGAAGCTGGGTTTATTTGGTAGAGTGTGAATAGGTGTGAACCACATCAAACCCTTGCGGGTTGCGGTGGTGAATACTGGTGAATACTGTGACTGAGGTATGATTACGATGTTGTTTTTGGCCAAAAATTTACGAGCAATCAATGAAGCGTGAGCAGATGCAATATCGTGATGTTAAATCCATTAATTGCTTTTCCACAATACTGGATGTTTTCTTCGTATTGCTTCTCGCAAGCGGCGCATAACTTCGAAATAATACTATTTATTGATCGTACAATCATATGGAAAGAACTCTTGATCCATTACGCCATGGTAATTGAAAAAATAGTGAGCAAAACTTCGACATTTGATCAAAATCGGGATGCATTTTCAAGTCTTGGGTCTCCAGGGCTCTTTCATTGGGACGATTGCACTTTGGTTTCGATGTCATAACCATGTACCCATAATTTGTCACCAGTTATGACCCTTTGAAGCAAAACTGGATCACCATTGACGTCATTTAACAATTCCTGAGCGATGCCCATGCAATAGTTTTTTTTTCGTCAAAATTCAGCAATTTTGAAACACGGTTCGTGTCAGAAATTTCCAAAAGAAATGCATGCCATGGATCAACTGACATGACAACATCAGTTTTTCAACATTTTCATCGGTTCTTGATGTGTCAGGACGTCCAGAGCAAGTGTCGTCATTCACATCTTTTCGACCTTCTCTGCTTGTACCACTTGTAAACATTTTTCTGATTCAAGCTACAATCACCGTATGCCACTGTCAATATTTCATGTGTTTTTGACCACTCATTTCTATTTGTTACACAAAATTGTGTGCAAATTCTTTCATTCTGAAGCTGAGAATATATATTCGAAACGAGTGTATTACTATAAAAATGAAAAAATCGGTAATCGAATTTTCATAACCCACGAAATTTGAACATACAACTTATTTCTTGAGTAATCCTTTCACATCATCAATCCATAAGATAAAAAATCATCTGATTGCTGTCTGTCTGTCTGTGCATATGAACCGACTAATCTCAAAAATGGTTTGACCAATTTTGGTGCAATTTTCACTGATGTGTTGTTATAAACTTCACTCGATATAGATTTATTCAAATCCGTTTATAAATAATCACGTAAAATATTCATTATTCCTATTCGCTGTTATAATAACTACGCCAGTGGAAATGTATACTGTACAATAAATTTCCACAAAGCAACTGTCTTTCCAACGTTCGGTTACCACTCACCAAAATGGAGTTTTGAAGTAGCGAAAGCTTTTTCAAATCCTAGCGGTTAAGAAAGCTCGTAGTGCCAAACCGGAAAAGGTAACAGTTGATAGCGTCCTGGGGGAATTATTGCAATTTACGGAAGAGAAAAAGGCGTCAAAGTGAAACACCAGTTCCAATTGTGTTTCGTCGACAAAATAGAGCACTTTCATTTTTTAGGGGTTCAACTGAAATATTTACATTTGCAGAAGAGCGATACGAGTAGATAGAAGGCTTCACCCGAAAATGGCTTCCTGAACTTGAGGAAAACTCGATTTCGCGGAGTTTAGTGAACACTCTAGTTCATTCTTTTGCGTTCTCACAGTAACTTTCCCGGTGGAAAGAAAGCCTATTAGATAAAATTGAAACTTCTGGCGAAAATGATTCCAATGAAATACTTTTATCCCATGTACCAAGAATAGAATATATTATTACCGGAGTTTGGGCTCGGTATTCGAATCAACGCAATTTTACTATTTATTAATGACATAACCTTTTGGAAATCAAAATAACTTCATTTGCTGATATCTTTTCATTTGCTTGATTGTCTTTTATGGCAAGTAAAAAACATAGCTGGGGCTATAATTCGATAATAAACTCAAATTCGACGACCATATTTTCGAATTGAACGAAACACTTTCTTCACTATGTTACATTATCGAGTTTCTAAAAGAGTTGGAATGAAATTCTCAAGAAATGGCATTCCCAGATGAAATTTGTTTCTGGGGGATTTGCTGTAAATAGTTACTGCAAGGTTATGTGATTGAATCGGCCGATACTAGATAAAAATCAATAACATATTCAAGAAACACTTCATTGTGAGATTTTCATTAAACAGTTTAACAAAAATGCAACGCGTATTTTACTATACGATAGGTTATTCAGGCGTGTCTTTACTTCACTTCCCTTGAGTGAATTCACGCCTGAGGAAGCTACTGTATAGCGAAACACGTGTTGCATTTTTGTTAAACTGTTTGATGAAAATCTCACAAAAAAGTATTTCTTGAATAAATTACTGCGGAGTGTATTTGTACTTCAGAAGAGGACCATAATATTTATGTGCAGGACGAAATTGAGACAATATTGTAAGCCATTATTTGTTCGAAATCATATGGAAAACTGTGAGATGAATTGAAAAAAAAAATTCTGTATTTGATTGTATGTCAATTATAATGTAATCTAACTTCCTTTACCTACATCAACTTCGATAAAGATTCTCTTATGTGAAATGGAGTGAAATTGTATAACAAGCTACCCTTATATCTGTGTGTTTTCAATAAGTGGATTTCGAATTATTTTGCAAAATTTCCTTCTTAAAAAACCTATTATAACTAGGAGGAGTTTTTTAATGATCATTTTCAAATTATTGAGAACTGTATTCGTTTTCATTACCTGACTTATGTATTTAATTTTTACTGAATAATGATTTATATTAACAATTGTATGAATAACAGACCTACTGTGTCCTCTCATGTTTCATAAGGTCTTATTGAATATTGTTTTAGAGCGTTAATTTTTCACATAGAGATCAGTTATGTACTTGTTGAATATGTATACAGATGAAATCTGTGTTTGTGTAATGTTTTTAGTTTTAGGAAACCATTTGTCAATGGCTTTCTTTTGTGAATCGCTGGAGGTTAAATTCATTTGGCAAAACGTACTCAGAAAGTTTATTCCACATAAACGCAGTTCTCCTGATGAAAGAGTTTTTAAACAGTAAAGTTCGAGGTGTACTGAGTTGAACCTCAAAATAATGAGCAGTCACAGTAGGTACGTCGTGTATTTCTGATAAGTACCGCTCTTGATGAAATCAAATGTGCCAAGGCACCCGTAGAAGTATCTATAGAAGAGAGACAAATCTCCAACCTTTCTTCGATGTTCCAGGCTATTAAGGCTGCACGTGATGTTCGCGTCTAGAATCAGGCGGATGGCTCTTTTCTGAATGGAATCAAGCAACTTCAGAGCATATTTGGGGGCAGAGCTCCATACCTGAGAACAATACTGCCAAGAAGGTCTGATCTGAGCTTTATAAAGCATCAAAAGTTGCTGAGGTGTGTACAGTTTTCTAGTTTAGAACAGTGTTCCAAGCTTTCGAGAAGCGGATTTTGCAATTCCAGCGACATGATTGTGCCAAGACATATTGGTATCCATTTCAACCCCCAACAAACTTATCGAAGCAGAAAGTGAAATTCTCTGACCTGACATTATTATATCCGGTTCAGAGATATTTATCTTCTTGGAGAAAACACATGCCTGGGTTTTTATGGCATTGAATTGACCCCAATTTGAAATCACTTCTAGATCCTCATTATTAAGATGTGTAACCTTCTGCTGCCGGTGAAGATGTGCCTCTGTAGCAGATGTCCTGGGATCCAGATAGAATAACGAGACAAGTGTGCTGTCGTCAGCAAAGCAATATATTGGATTTTTGTTTTTTTCCAATAAGTCGCGCGTTTCGCTGAACGAGTGACCATCATCAGAAGATGACTACAAAGTTTGTTATAAAACTAAATATCAACACTTATATTACCTAATTCATACTTATCATTATTATGTTATGTAAAATAATTAACAAAATCTGGTTCGAAATTACACAATTATCACTATTCGTGGATCCCGTTTTCCATTCTTCATAAAATGGCGGATTACATATTTCTTACAACTACTTCAATGTGGGCATCAACTGACGAGGCTTGACTAGTAAAATAGTAGTTCTCTTTGAAAAAGATGTAAATTCAAGATGACCGCAGCTACAAAATGGCGAATAAAATATTTTTTCACAACTACCTCAATATGGGTAACCAATGACAGGGCTTGACTAATAGAATAGTGGTATACTTTGCAAAAGATGCAAATTGAAGATGACCGCAGCTTTAAAATACTGTAATACTGAGGCATTGAATGAACTAAACAGAATGGGAAGAACTGAGTAATGAAATCAGAAACTAAAAACTTGAAAATAAAATAAGTAAAAAAACTCTTTATGTCAAATGGTTTTATTGAAAAAAATAATGATATGGATAATTAAATGAAAAATAATTCGAAAGATCATAGGTAGCAGTCATCACACCACACACTTCAACGATCTACGGTATTGGTCAGACAAAAAATAATGAAATCGTTAGGCGTAGTATTAACATATTTACTCAGGTCACGCTACGCCCAACGATTTTATTTTTCTTTATCTGATCAATACTGTAGATTGCTGAGAGTGATGTAATGACTGCTACCTAGGACGTTCCGAATTATGTTTTACTTTTCAATACATTATCCACATCATTATTATCTTCTTATTTTCAATGAAACCGTTCAATATAATTTTTTATATATTTTATTATATTTACGAAGATGTCTGTTTTATGTACCGATCTCAATGATTTTCTCATTTATTCTGTCTCTGACACACGTTGAAGAATATGAAAAACATTTTCCTTGAAACAAGTTATTGTACTCTTTGACCAAGATAATTTCTGTTGCGTTCCTCATAAGCTTCTGTAAATCTCAGACTCAAGTTTTCCGTTATCTATTATGTCGTGTTACCCAAAACTCTTTGAAGTGTATGAGCAGTTTTGAGTGAACTTCTAGGTATATTTAACTCTCGTTTCTGTCAAAAATGGCAAATACATTATCCACGTGTCGGATTCAAGAAGGAAGTATTCTAAATCCTTCATTCCTAGTCCTAGGGTGAGCTACCCTACCCGAGTCATGGAAAAAATGCATTGAACATATGTTAAAGAAGAAGAAGAAATGTGGAATCTTGACAGTAGAATGGACATTGTAATTGAACCATTGATTATTACCTTGAATGATAGCAATCCTGATAGTTGCTCATCATCCGACGAGTTTTCTTCAGACAATAATGAATAATACAATAGGTACTGTAAGTAATTTCAAACTTTTTGCGAAGGTAGTGGTTTATAAGATCATTTCTTTTTGCGATCAATATGATTACATAAATTAGAAGTAAACTTTCGCTAAAACGACTTTCTTGATTTTTTTGTGAAATGCTGGTACCTACTTTTCCCATGAAACAGTTTCACGTTTCATTACTTGACTAGAACCCTGTACATCCTTTGCAACTCCATCCATAGACATACTGTAC
This sequence comes from Leptinotarsa defecta, assembly GCA_015342085.1. Taxonomy (NCBI): domain Eukaryota; kingdom Metazoa; phylum Arthropoda; class Insecta; order Coleoptera; family Chrysomelidae; genus Leptinotarsa; species Leptinotarsa defecta. Next base: position 2,902 of record WOGO01002701.1, on the reverse strand, counting down.
ATTTTTTATAAAATTAATAAAATTCAATTATTATTTGTGAATATAATTTTTAAATACTAGCAATACACTTGAAATTAATTTTTCCTCATCTGTTTAGTATAATTTCTGTACTCCATTGCAAAAGATAGATTAAGGCAAAAACATCACATTCATTTCTGAGAATTTAGTGTCTACTATTTTGAAATGATATTATAGTGAAATACAACAATATTTTGAGTTGAGCAATGAATCGAATAAAACAGGTAAACATGGAATTTTTGTCACACTATTATTATTATTATTATTATTGAAGAAGAAAAAAAAGTGTCATGAAAATAACTATTTGCCTAATACGAAAGACACATTTTTCCTGACAATATTCAATTCCTATTCGTATTCAAAATGAGTCAGGGCGGATTTTGTTCTATATAATTTTTATATACAACAGTGTTTCTCACCAATGTATTCAACATTTTTTATCTAATTGTCAAAATTAGCAATTCAACATTATTATCAGCCAATATTATTGACATGGTATCAAACCTTATCTCCTTTCAGCGGAAATGGAAATGTGCCTACAAAAATAACAAGAATATTATTGAAACTCTTGTTTTACTGGATTGTTTCACAACTTCGTGATTTAAACAATGCATATATTTTGTTTTGAATATCTTTGCTTTCCATTCTCTTTCCCATTCTATAGTGTCGTTTGTGACAATAAACCAAACTCAAATCTTTGAACAACTAAAAAACATTGCTTTTCCCGCTAATCCCGTACATAAATTTAAACTTTAAACATACCAAATGACTAATGCGATTGTCACGCCAACTCTGATTTGACGGAACATAGAATATACTTCCTGCAATCCTGCATTGCTGCAAGTTGATTAACATTGTCGTTTTCATTAAAGAAATACAGAGTAAAATAATTCACTCTAATTGTAGGACGAAAACCTTGGAAAATTAAGAAATTTATTTCGAAACATTATGTAGTAACTAATATATCTATAGTTTCATTTCATGTAATACTAGGACGGAAAAAATCTAGAATTTGCAGAATAAACTGCCATGCAGTAAAAATATGTTGGTCAAACTGAGCGGACTGTAATAGCTCGATACAAGGAACATATTTCATATATTCGATTTCATAGATCGGAGAAGTCTAGTGAACGGCCACAGAATAAGTAGGGAATGTTTGAAATTACTGAAACCGGTACATGAAAACAAGTTGTAAGATTCCTTCGAAAGTGTAGAAGTCGAAAAATTTGGAACGAGATCTGAGAACGATAATATGCCCGTCGAAACATCAACATGGCTCATAAGTAGGTTTCGTAATCTCCTGATGGTGCTAGCTTAGTTAGCGAAACGCAGTAAGGCAGAAATTTTGGCCGCATTAATACAGAAGGCCGTTATTCTTGCTTCATTGTGTCTACTCAGTACACGCAATTAGTAATCACGCGGTGATTACTGATTGATATTGCCGGGGGTCGTCCGGTCAAACTAACATGAATACAGTAAAAAAAGAGAGAATTCAGCAGCATCCATTCCACCAATTGAATTAGTGTATTAAAATTCACTATTTTAAAATTATGCAATGCAATGAGAGTGACAATAAAATACTAACCTAATTAACGTATTGCCTGCAGACTGTATTTTACTTCATATTTAAAGATTGTCAAAAAAAGTCATATTTCATTGAAGAAAAGATTCAGTAATCTATGAGCGTTATATGAGAAACAGCCAGTAAAATGTTTTCGATGTACGTTAGGAATTGTATAATTGTTAACTCTTACTTTCACGGTGTGAACCAAGAATATTTTCATCGAGATATATAAATCTGTTTAAAATCTGTTTTTCCGCTAATAGAATGGTATTTTGAATAAAATAATCTGTGGTAGAAAAACACGACAAGAGAAAGGTGAATCTAATATCTACGATTTTTAGTTCGCCAGGTCATTCAACATCAGAACAGGTGAACTGAATCATTTGCAAATTATTCTGTTAAATGTAGAGAGAAAATGGAAAAAGATCATACACCCATGGTCAGTAGTAGCAAAGTCCTCCAAATGGAAATCTTTGTACTTTCTTTGTTTTTTGAGTAGGAATTCATAATGAGTTTGAAGGTGGTTGACAATGGTTCGTGGTACATTGCATCAATTCGGACTTTCATTGTCTAATATGATGTACATTGATTTGAAATCCCTGAAAGAATCTGTGAAGAAAATAAAAAGATCAGCTAAAAAACAATTTTATCAAGCAAACAAACTGAAATTACAATGAAATAACATACAAGCAACAACAAAAAAAAATTAACTATTAACATGAGCTGAAAAATTAAAAAAATATCAACAAGAAATGAAAATCAAAAATATAAAAGTAAAAGATTCCAATCCACAATTGTCTTCGGGTAATAACTGGACTTATTCCTTCAAGATGTGAATTTTTTCAAGTCATTCGAAAGCTTTCATCTATCTCCTCTTTCCTCTCTCCGATACATTGGTTTTTAGCGACAGCTGACCGTTTGGCGAGAGTTGGTCGTGTTCCGCTTGATTAGAGGTTTCCATATGTTGGGTATCTCTACGCTAGCTTGGCTAAATGCATTGTTGAACAACATATATGTGGCTTCTTTGAATTTTCTCCTAAACCAGTGATCCTCCTTGTGGATGATTTCAGCCTGAGCCCACTTGATGTTATGTTGAAGAGTCCAAACATGCTCTGCTATTTCGGATTTGCTGGTTTCTTCTCGCTATGTGTGTTTCTTGTGGTCGGTCATGCGAACTTTCAATGGCCTCTTAGTTTAACTGATGTATGATTCTCCGCACGCGCAGGGTATCCGGTAAATGCAATTCTTGGAATCACAGTCCGCATTTGGTGGCCTGGTTTTCGTTAAGACTGCTTTGGATAGTGTTACCAGATCTGAAAC
>WOGO01002700.1:0-15411 GCA_015342085.1 Leptinotarsa defecta | reverse complement strand
GAATTATCAACATTATTGCTTGATATATTCGCGGGCAGATGGCGCTGTACATAAACTCCTTGATTTATTGACAGTAGTGCTTGATCTATTCGCGGGCAGATGGCGCTGTAAGTAACCTCCTTGATATAATTCGAACTCACTCTACATGTATTTCTTCATTCGAAAAAAGTATTTTTTTTTAATAACACATGCGCCTGCTGCTTTATTTATAACTCTCCTTTGCACATCTGCTGCCTTGGGCTTGGTAGCTAATTTTCAGTCACCTGATATAATTTTGAATAAGGTGATGATATCGTTATTTGTTCTATAAAAAGAAAGGCTGTGAAGATTTGTAATGTCAATTATATCCGCATAATCATATTCTCCAAAACTGTGAGGCCAGATTTGAAGGCTGATGAAACGAGATTGGTGACGCATACTCCAATACAGATCTTATACACACGAAATCTGCATCAAATCCTTGATGCATTTCTTATAAATGTTTAATTAACTTTCAAAATCGTTTTTTCTGCAGCGGAGGGAGACAGATGAAAGTATTAAAGCAAACATGAAGCAGTACAACCTAGAACATCGTTATTTGGACGTATTGGTGAATGATTTTTCAGTCCCATTTTGGAGAGACGATTTCCAATTTGACGCTATCATTACAGATCGTAAGTTGTATTCAAGTGGCAATAGCTTCGAAACAACAATTACATTAGTATTTCAGCCCCATATGGAATAAGAGAGGCCACCGAAAAAATTGGAACGGCTAAAGAAAATTGCATCATCAAAGAAGAACATTTACCTACGCACATTCCCGCTAAAATAGAATACGGAATATCTAATATTTACAAAGATCTGTTAGCGTTCTCTGCGAAGCATTTGAAAGTCGGAGGTTGTGTAGTTTGTTGGTTCCCAGTTTTCAGGTATGTTGATTGTTCGTGAAAAGCTTTTCGATGGAATCACAAATAGCCATGATGTTCTCTACGTAGCTCAATTTTAACAATACATTCTGCTAGTTATTTGCTAACATTCATTATGTTTTGCAAAAAGTATTTGCAAATGAAATTTTGGCGAAATGAAAAATATTTGAAATTTCCGCCCTTCAAATTTTCAATTACTTCAAATTTGGCCAAGGTTCAGACAGATTAATGTATATTACACTGGGAAAATACTGTCTCAAAATGTTCTACAAAATCTGAATATTTTGCAAGCTTCTTTTTGGACGTAATCTGGATTAGAACCTCTAACACGCTTCATTTATTTGTTATAGGGAAGACTACCATGAAAGTGGCCTACCTTCACATCCATGCTTGAAACTGACTGCTAATTCTGAACAAGTATTATCTAAAATCACATCTCGAAGGTTACTTACTTTTGAAAAAATCAGACCCCCAAGCCAAGAAGAACTGGACACCATCCATAGCCAGATAACAGATTTCAGGGAGAAGTATTATACTGCAAGGGAGGAAACAAGACAGGAAAGAAGGATGAAAGAGGCGAGAATCAGGAAAGAAAATCATTTAAAGTACAAAGAAAACATAAAGAAAGTTGAATAAAAACAATTTTTATGAGTAAGACATTTATTATGATAGCTCATCTTTTACTTCTTCCTTTTCCTTTCATGTTCGACTTATGTTTCATGGGTTTCCCACCAATGGATCGTAGGTCTCGCTTTTCGGAATTTGTTTTGTCTTTGCCTTTGAATTTATTTTTTTTATTGAATTTATTGTTCCTATCGAAATTTTTGTCATCATTACTTTTACTCCTATTGAAAGGTTTTTTAATGAAAGGCTTCTTTTTGGTATAGTTTTCATTGTCTCTTTCTGCAGTTTTGGATTTTTTACTCTTATAATGTGGACCTTCAAACTTTCTCTTGACACCAGTCCTCGGAGTGAACAGATCTGAAAAAGTAAAGATTTGTCACTGATCATAGTTATCAACTGAGGTGTGAAATGCTTTAAAATGAGTTTACGCAAAGAACTGTCCTTGGCTTCAAATGCTGTATATATTTAGAATTCATATTACCTTTATCCGGTTCTTCCCCTACTTCCTGTTTGTAATATTCTGTGTCGTCATCTTCTGTAACAGGGGCATCCTGTTTAGATTCTTTGTCAGCCTTCCTCATTTGCAAATTAGTTTCCAAACCAACTTTTTGCATGCCCTTAAGAGACTTCTCTTTTTGTTCTTGCTTGGCCTGGTCCTTGGCTTTTTTGTTAGCATCTTGTATTTGTTTTCTTTTCTCCTTCAATTTTCTAGAAAATAAAATTCTTAGAACTAACCAAAAATAATACTTAAATTTGACATATCATCAAATTTCTCAGATTATGAAATGATGATTACTTATTGATGGAAATTTTAGGATGTTATGATGAAAAAACTACAAATAGGCAGTTGGAATGACAATACAAATTGTAGAATCACTTTATGACAAAGTTTCGACCTATGAAAACTCACCATTCAAATCAAATGTTAATGAAAAAAAAGTGTTCAAAACTACTCAACAAATTGCTGAATAACTTCAAAATGAAATAATAGTGACTTGTAAGAAATATTCAACAAAGTTTTTTTCCCTATGAATTCCTACCGTTTGATTTCCCTGCGTTTTTGGATTTGCTCTTTTTCTTCTTCGGTTTTATAGATCAAATCATGATACAGTACTTCTCCATCCAACAGTCCATCTTCAATTTTTATCAGCTGTAAAGTAAGTCGAGGACCCAGTTCACTCAATCTTATTGATGATTTACCCATTTCAACATTTCCTCGAGAAGCAATTTTCTGGGTGAGAGTTACGTGATTTTGAGGATCATCTTCCGCCTCACTTTCAGACAACATGCCGGATCTATAAACATAATTACTTTTGTACTTATAGTCCAAATCAATCTTGACAAAAACAGTAAAAGGTATAAGATCCACTGACAAGCTTAATGTGCCTCGCTTGGGAATAGGTAGATTAAGAGCCTTGCAGAGACCAGTGTCAAAACTTGGGAAGTAGACCTTTGATAAACATGTGTCAGAATTGGCACAGCTGTAGATACTTTTGATTCAAGTAGCATTTTGACAATTACAGCGGTTCCTATAGCTGTTGGCAGTAACTGATCCCAGTTTCAGTCGACTGGACTGCCTTATTAAGACGATGCAACTACCTGGCGCCCATTGCTATCAACAATAAAAATCTCTAGAGTTGCCCAATGTAGTAATGTGTAAAAAAAAAAGAGTCTAGTTTCTGCTACAATAACAAATTGTAGTACTGAGTGACTGTCATTAGCCAGACACTTTCAACAAACACTGTCTGTGCCATTGCCAGTCTGAAAGTGTGAGAAAATCCAACCCAAATTGAGCCCAACTCATGTTAACCCATTTATAGTCAACTCATATTGAAGTTACGAAAAAATTAAAAATATTTAGAATAATCATGATACTATATGAAACAATGAAAACTTACTTGGAAAAAAATTCAGTGATGTCATTACACCTTGACAAATTTGGAACTTTTCCTTGAACTACTTTCTTGACCCCTTTCGATATACCCACAGGTACAATTTTGATATTGTAGTGCCTAAAGTCTATCAACTTCGTGGTTGGATTATAGTTCATTAAAACACATCTTTTAGCAGTATTCAAATCAATTGTTGTTGGATTTAGTGCGGGAAACATATTTTGAAACATTGACGTCATGAGTTTCAACTGCATTCCTTCTCCACTGAAACTGTTCAATATAATCAACGGAGAATGTTTGAAAGCTTCGTCAACAACTCTTTGTTTTTTAAGAGAAGAAATTACGTCTCTGGATAAAGTAAAATTCTGTATTTTGAATGTTAGAGTTGGGCCTCTCGGTAGCCGCATTATTTTCAAGTACATTCCTACTTCTGTCCTAGAAAATATCGATAAGTGAGAGACATGTAATGGACCTGCTACGGACACGAAGTCTTTTATCGTATTCTTCTTTCTTGCCTAAAATAGAGCAGAATATATAACTAACACCTTTTAAAATGGGAAATTAAACTCACCTTAAGCGAAGAAGCTGTGAATGGTTCCATAACTTTTCTAAAGTCCTTCATTAATTCAAGAGTGCTTCCTCCTGGTAAACCTTTATGAATAACGAATGAATGTGGAGCCTGAACGAGTTCATCGGACTCTATATTTTTGTTATTTATATTTTTCTTAACTGAACGACCTGGCTTCTTTTTACCCATGATGGATAATGTACTTCATTCAATCGAAACGAGAACAGTTTTATTCAATAGGTTATGTTATTATGAATTGAGGTTAAATATTTTCTTCTTTTTCTTTCTCTAATGACCTGGTCTTCTACTGATACTTTTACCAAAGAGTACACCTTTTACTGAAATAATTTATAACTACGTTCGGATATTTATCATGAGATTGAAGTAGATCTGGATTAGAATGACTATCGAAAATTCGACGAGTTTCAAATGTAAAAATCATAAAATAAGATTATGTTTGAGTCGAATTTTTAATAAAAAAGGAAAAAATAAACCAATATACGCTTATGGTTACTTTTGTTCAATACTTGTTCAAAAAATTAGACGCATTTTATTTTGTATGATTTCAGCTTAATTTTTTGAAGCTACTTTTTGAAATTCGAATTGACATATAGAATATAATAGTTGAATCCCTTGTAGTCTGACACCGACAATTTCAATGAATATGAATCAGAGCAAATTGTCTATTGACATAATTCATAAAATATTGTGTTGTATAACTTACCTGTGTGAAAATAAATCGCAGTCGTGGGTTCTCTTGGTAAAACCATATGGCCTAATGAGTTTCTTTAAATTTAATACTGGATAACCTTCGAGAAGATTGAGGCCAAAATACAATTAAAAGAAGAAATATTTGGTTTTTAGTTCAGTCCTACTAGTCCGAGGCAACATTTCGGGTGTGTAATGCTCCGCCGTTGCTCCGGAGCGAGAAAAGTGACTTCCTTTGTTGTGCTATCTGTCTTATACCTACCTCAAAAATAATTATTCACCTGGTCAGTTGGTCTATACATTGTCTTTTACTGTAAATAAGTTAATGTAAAAATATATATAGTCATAATTGCAGAATAGGATGTTTATGGAATCACTTCGAGTGAGACAACCTAAACATCTGAGGGAAGGGTGATGGAACAAATCACCGATGACTGGCAAATTGCCGAAAAGGCAGAGTCATAAGAAGAAGAAGAAATACCAAAAAAAAACATAATAAGAAGAAAAGCCAACTTAACATTAGTTTACTTCTGTGTTGTACAGTAGCGGTGCCGCATTATTAATGAGATCTAGCTATAAGAAATCTGTCACTTAGGTAGATATGAATTCCATTGGTATTGAGAATCAGATGATAGGAGAAATTTTATATTATGAAAGTTCCAACTGCATCAAACGTGAGCCTGAAAATTTGGATTTTTATAATGAAGGAATAATTGGAAACGTGCGGTCGATTGACGAAGATAAATGCAATGAGCAGCCTGAACTAATTGTTGCCCCCAAGAGGCAAGTGAAACAAGAGACAGTTGAACAATATACATCGGCCAGTGAAGAACGAAATAAATCCATCAGTGAAGATTTGATCGGAGAAGCTATTGATTTTGATTGCACAAGTTCCCTTGAACCCCAAGAAGATTCTAAAATAAATCTGCAAAATGTCTGGTAAGTTTTTTGTAAACGAAACAACAACTCTCATATAAACATTATTACATGAAAGAAAAAATAATTTTTCAACTAATTTTATATGAACATTAAATTATATAAAAACACTTTTACCTATTCAGTTTGTATTGCAAACATTTTTATGGAATTGAATCAGATATTATTCACAGGATTGCTACAATGTGAATGATATCTGAGTGAAAAATACTAACGCCAAATGGTTCAACCAAAAATGTATTTAGGTATGTAACGTACAGTAAAGATAAAAAGTACTAGTCAGGAGACGTTTCACAAAGTCAAAAATCGATTTTGAAATGAGACACAAACGTTAAATCATAACATTATAGTTGTATATGTGTTTGAAATGTAGAGAAAGAAAAAAGTGTACAAAATCCCTATCAATCGGTATAAAGTTTCCTCGAACATTAGTGATACATTTGAAGAGATTTTGGCCAACAAAAAAAATCACAGAGGAAATACAGTGGATATTTTACAGCATACTGTAGAATTCCGTATACAAGTCCAAAGATTTGTTTTAACACATGGCCTCATAATGTAAAATACAACATAAACAAGTAAAATTATGACATTTGAGTTATAGTTATAAAGGAAAACATTGGCCACCTACTCATATAAACTGCACACATATCTTCAGGTTGTTTAGAGAGCGAAACTTCCATTCTTTGATAATGTATCATGATTTTTTATTAGTAAATAGTTGATTTTAGCTAGGTTCTGGAAAGATTCACCTGATGCTATTGAAAATGATGTTTCATAGTTGTGTAATTGTTCACCTGCTACAAATTTTTCCTTAATTTTATGTAGGTGCAAAATTATGTTTAATACCTATATAGATACTGGGCATGGTTAGAATTTCCATGTTGACAGTGGCTGGGTGTGGTTCCTGAGAACTACTCCTGCCATTTCTTATAGGATGTTTTTCACAAATGCAGACATTCTGTGCTGAGAACTTTGCACCCAATCAATGTACCATATGCAACATACCATATACAGATTATGCAAATTTTTCTGACTTGAGACAGCACTGTCAATTCCTTACTAAGCATTGCTACAGTCTATAATTGATTCATGTAGAGTAGAGAATGCCATTCATGATGACCCCAGCTACTTCTGGAATTTCTTCAAGACAAAAAAGAAATATACCACTTTTCCCAACTCTTTGTTCTTGGAAGACAGAACCAGTGAATCTAGGGGATCTATTGGTCATCTTTTTGCCAATCATTCTGCCAACACATAAATACACAAACTATTTTCCACCCAAGTTTTCGAAGTAATCTCTGAATTCAAGGGTGAGTTGAGCCACATTTCTGACGGTATTCCATCATACTTCTTGAAATTGTTACTAACACCCATACTTACTTGGCATTGTAAGGAACTAGTCATTGATCAGCAACATGGTTTTGCAGCTGAGAGATCTACAGTTACCAACCTCCTAGTATATAAAAATGAAATGATCAAATGTTTCGAATCGGGCATACAAATTGATGCAATCTATCCTGATTTTAGTAAAGCGTTTGATCCCGTTAACCGTAATCTATTGGTACAGAAGTTGGTCTTGTTAGGTTTTCCTTTTATCATTTACTGGATAAGCGATTATCTCAAAAATAGGTCACAGATAATCGAAATTAAAAACTCAGAATCAGAATAAATCTTGATATCCTCTGGAGTGCCTCAGGGCTCTCATTTGGGATCCCTGCTGTTTACCTCATTTATGAACGATATTATCAATTCAATTTATAACTGTAAGCCCTTGCTGTTTGCTGATGACCTAAAGCTATATTTGCCTATCAAAAGTATTGAAGATTTTCGTAACAACAATACGTTGTTAAATAAGGGAAATGCTTCTGTAGAATAAATAACAATATCCTCTTCAACTATGTTCTTGATGAAGTTAATCTAAATCGGCTCAATGGAACAAATATTTGGGAACGACCTAGGTGAACCTTTCATTCACCACCCACATTAACAGTATCATCAACAAAGCTCTCAAACTTCTTGGTTTCCTCTTCAGAAATCGTAAGGATCCAACAGTGGATTCCACCAGAATTATTTCCCCAGCCTGTATAAGATCTGTTTTGGAGTATTCGTCACCAGTCTGGTCTCATTATAAAGTACATATAAATAATATTGAAGCAGTGCAAAATAGATTCCTCAGACTTGTTACCTTCAAATCTGACCTCACATGTGGAGAATATGATTATTTAGATGTACTTGATATTTCAAATCTTCACACCCTTTCTTTTCGTAGAACAAACAACGATATCATTACCTTCTTCAAAAATGATCTGTTCATCCAACTAGGAACAATGATCTTTTTACTGGTATTGCTGGGGTTTTGTAAACTTTCAAGTAAAACATCTCACAAAATTCAAATTTCCATTAAGTATCAGCCAATTCCAACAAATATAATCACATAATTTTTTCTTTTACAGGGCCTCCAATACCTCAGCTGTAGGCGAAAAAAATGGTAATGTTATGATTTCATGTGTGAATTCACCAAGAAGTGGGCATGGAGACACCAAAAGTTTCTACATACAACAAAAAAATTTGCAAACCGATTCTGTTTTGCTTTATAAATGCAACATGTGCCCGACAATGCACGCTTTCAAGCATACCTATTTTGTAAATGACAACATAGGGCTTCCTTCGTGTCCATCTCAACTGAAAGTAAAGAAACCTTGCGGGAAGAACCTCACATGCGAAGTACCTGGATGTCACTTTAGAACTGACAATCGCAAAAAATTGAAAACACACGCCGCCGTTCATTCGACTGAATCGTATAAATGTGACGAGTGTGCGTTTGTTACGAAGAGCGAGGAGTATCTAGAAAAACACAAAAACTCAATCCACAATCCTAATACAGAACGTTTCTACTGCAATCAGTGTCTTTTTAACACGACTAGGAAGACGAGCTGGAAAAAACACCAAATGTTTCACGAATTGTCCAGTCCCACAACGACAACACAAGACCATCATCAGAAAGATTCAAAATATAAAATGTACTGCTACAACTGTTCTTTTCAAACTCACTCTAAACCTAGTTTGAAGAAACACATGCTGTTGCATATGAAACCAGAATCACTCATTATGTTAAAGTGCTCACATTGTTCATATACAACCAAGCGTAAGGAGAATCTTCAGCAACACATGGTCAAGCACTATGATAAAACGAATTTCGAGATGTTGAAGTGTGCCAACTGTAACTTTGAAACTAAGCGTAAAAATGCTTTGAGAAATCATATGGCAACACATAGAAAGTCGTGAATGATTTGACCAAAAAGAGATTTCAGATAGAGTTGGTTTTTGTACACAATACAGAAAGAAAACTAGTCATTAATTAGATCACAATTGTTGTAAACAATTATGTTCGTGAAGAGATAATCATAGAAATGATTTATGAGTTATATTTACACTACTTTTTGTTATGCAAGCTATTGGAATAATTCATTCAGTTCCTAAGAATATCTACAAAGTAAAGAATGAAACAATACAATGAAACTTCTAAATAAACTCACCAAAGCTACATTGAAAAATAAATTGGCATTTTCTCGCAATTTAAATAAAACATGACAAAAATGTCAAATATTTTATTGCATCTGAGGAAACGGATGTCCTATCGGAATGTGTACAAATTTGTTAGTCAAAAGTTAAAATATAATTGTAAAATTTGGTGAGATTTTGTATTTCATACTTTTTTCAAATTATTCTGACGTTTACTTATTTCAACCATACCCAAAATATTTGGAAATTATATTTTAACTTTTGAATAATAAATTTGGACACATTCCAATATGACATATCCGTTCCTCAGAAAAAAAATATTCAACTTCATTTTCTTTCGACATTTTTGTTAAATTTTATTTATATTGTAAGAGCATGCCAATTCATTTTTTAATGTGACTTTGTTGACTATACTTAGAGGTTTCACTGTATTGTTTGCTTTGCATTCTTCATTTGGTAGGTATTCTTGAAGAAGGAATAAATTATTCGGAAAGCTTAGATAACAAAAAATAGTGAATCTCAACCTACTTGTCGACTACAAAACTTGATAAACAAAGGAGCTTCATCTGTTCCGTTAGTCAAATGAACTGATTGAAATATTTGTTAAAATATTGAACTTCATAAATCTGTCTCATATCAAATCTTTAAAAAATATTTCAACAGAAAAAATCCAGACTAACAGCCCTGTATTCCTATATCACAATATTTCATTTTCGTATTATAACAAATTGGAGCTTTTTTATTTTAGGATACATATTATTAATACATATTGCATCGCAAACACATCTTATATGCCTATTTGTACCTATAGTACAATTCTATAATAGCAGGCACTAAATTCTCAGAAATATTGTATTAAAACAAAAACATTGTTGCCAGGGTTGTATAGTTTTCAATAACTATACAAATTGAACAAGTATTATGGAAAATTAGAATAAACCTTCTCATGTTTTTATACCAAGAATTTTCAGTTGTCATTTTTCATGGTGATATCCTACCACGTAGTAACGGCTACATCCATCAATTTATACTAACTCACCAAGCCATATTTGATCACTAATAATAATAAATGGTTACACATTTTAAAATAACCCAGTACGTGCTTGGCCTATTAACCAAAAGGCAAGAATTTCTCACATCTGTCAGTTATTAAGATCTGTAGCGCGACTGGTTTAGCTTCGTAAAATAAGGTTGTTTCAAAAGTTATGTTCGTTTCGATGTAATGTGTTTTTGTAACTTCATATCAAAATAGATATTAATTCTACTGTGTCGTGGTATATATTAATCGATACATTGATGCCATTCGTTTTTTTCCAAATTTTAAGCCAAAGCGTTACCGAGGATTTGAGGAACCTGACGAAGACTGACCCATCACAAACGGTACGTAGGATGGCGGAAGAACTGGGCGTCAGCTCCCATGTGGTTTTGATGGTTAACAATTTTTGAAAAAGTCGAAAAGTGGGTGCCGCACGATTTGAACGATCAACAGAAATTGTTACGTTTCAAAAACGATCCTTTTTTTGGTCGGATCGTTATGTGTGACGAAAAGTGGATCCTCTACAACAAGAGACGTTCAGGACAGTGGTTGAACACCGATGAGAGACACCCAGGCAGTTTCCAAAGGTGGTGTGATATACTGTAACTTTCTGTAACTTGGCCAAGCCAACCCAGCAGAGTCCTATTAGGAGGAAATCGTCGATATGTACCGAAAATTGCGTCAGCAGCAGCCAGCACTGGTAAACAGTAAAGGTCCAATCCAGCTCCACGACAACACCTGTCCGCACGTTTCACAAATCACCGTCGAAAATTAAACAAATTCAGTGACGAAGTTCAAGCACTTTGATAACTTTCTCACCGGTAGAACCGTTGCCAATCAGGATCAGACAAAAACGACCTTCGTCAACTTCATCGAATCCCGAGCAAACAATTTTTATGCTGACAAAACTTATCGTTTTGTGTTATGTTGGCAAAAGTGAATTGATTCAAATGGCGCTTATTTCGAATAAATTGGATAAGTATTCACCGAGATATCACTGTTCAAAGTAAACTCATAAAAACGAACAGAACTTCTGAAACAACCCTAAGGTAGGTCATAGATTTAGGGTACGGTGGAGTTTATATGACAAATGGTTGTTCGCATGGCAAGGTTGTATATAATGTAAATATATGAAGTAAGTACTGGTGATGTTAGTTTATAATGAGATGTGTGTAGTAATATATTTAAATACATTTTTTCTTTTTTATACATATATTTAAATTTATTATCACACCATTTTCAGGCAAGTAACAATCTGCTGTTAGCTGTCATTTTCTGATAGTAATTAAAAAAATCACAACTGAAAAGTTGTTTTGATTGCAATGATTATGGTTTGAAGGCAAGTCTGAAAGCTCAACTGGAAAAATGATTTAGCATCGTGCGTTAACGCACGCAATATTTGATACAACGTGCGTCTATCTACTAACATATTCTAACACTGAAAAAATATCAAGAAATAGACGTCAAGCCCAAGAAGAATTACAACATGGTATATACCAGACAAAGTTGTAATCCCACGACTGACATGACTCGTTGCTTAATACGACTGGAAACAAAAGCCAGAAAAAAATCTCTGCCTTTCTCATCTTGCAGCGTAACATATAATACTGTTAATAAATATCGGTGCGTGCTACGTATCACCAGTTGCATGTTTTGAAGTTTGGAGGTTTATGAACTGCGTTTATCATAACGCTAACTTGGTGATAATTTTTGTATGTTCTTTGTAGAAGTATGATTTTAAACTATCAACTTTATGAAAACATTACTTTTTGATACACCATATTTTACAAAATAAACTTATACAGCATCCTTTCCTACAATTCTTTATATTTATAAGTATAGGGTCTTCAGACCGCCATAAATACATGACTTGATAATTTTAACAGTGTTTCATTGTTTCGTTCTATTTTTGCGAAAAAGTGTAGAGACCTAAAGATAATAGACGTAAGTTGTCAATCATCTCTAGAAACTCTGCGTCAACTCAAAAAACCGCATGTAATTGAGTATGCGTCTCAATTCCACTATGACGTATGCATCAAGATACATAAAAACTGCACCATCTAAAACTACCTCATGCACATTTTTGAGGAAAAGTGAGTCATCTTCAAAGAGAAGTAAGGTTTCTAACTAATCCAAAAGCTCAAATATTATGGTATTGGTGATGTAGGTTTGAAGTAGGTATATGAAAAGTTACCTCAGTTCGAGGAGTCAAATTACAAAAATTAATAAGTGCTACTCACAAGAGTGGATGATTTTGGAGATCCACAAAAGGTAGTGTATTAGAACCTTTAGTATTTCTGATTTATATAAACGATACCAATTACGTAGATGGTGATCATGCGATTAACTTATTTGCAGATGATATATTTATATATACTACATACCTACGATTAAACCTTGCAAGTCGCTATTGAAAAGATGAATAATTCATTGAAAAATATTGAGTTGTACCTTGGAATAAATAAACTGAAACTTAATATCACTAAAACTAAGGCGATGATCATTACAACAAAGTATAAACAAAATAAAATTGGGAGAAACACAGTCAAAATTAAAATTAACGAAACTGATGTAGAAATAGTGAGTAAAATTAAGTATCTAGGGTTCATTGTAGATAATACAATTTCATTGAATGATCATGCTGACTATATAATAAGCAAAATATCAAAGAAACTGTATTTTTTTTCTAGAGTGGCATCTGTATTATCAATGTATGCCAAAATAACATGCTATAATTGCATAATAAAACCTCATTACGATTTTTGCGGGACTCTCTTATATCTCTTGAATCAGAACAAATTAAATCAATTACAAAAATTACAAAATCGTGGAATGCGAATAATGCAATAGAATGTTACTTATACATAATATGCTCTGTAGTTTAAGGTGGCTTAATGTCTCTCAATGATTGTATTATCAAACTATGATATTTATATTTAAAATAATAAATAAATTGCTACCAACATACTGAGTAAACCTTTTAATCACAAATAAGGAAGTACATCATCATGATACTAGATCGAACACCAATTTTCACATCCCAAGGACAAATTCACGTATCAGTATGAACTCGTTATTTTTCAAAGGTCTGGACAGTTTCAATAAACTACCAAATAACATGAAAACTCTTCTTCTCTCCGTCTATTTAAGAGGGACTTGGTAACATTCATAACAAAAAACTGAATTAAAGCTAATTTATATTTAAAATATAATAATAACGAAGACTTTGTTTTGAATGAATATATAAGTAAATATGTAAACGTGTATCATATATAGAATATGTGCGATAAAGTTTTTTTTCTTTTTTTGTGATTTTCTGTTATTTGGTTATAATATACTAATTTATTTTGATGTTTATGTATTATATTTAGATAAAGTACATTAATTGTGTTTATATTAGGCTTGCCTATCTGGAAATAAAGTTCTTCTTCAAAAACAAAATTAAAGTACCTGCACTGGAAAAACATCGTGTAATTGTGCTATATCTCTTTATCAAAGGAGTTGTAATGGCTTTCAACTCGCACCGAAGCAAGAGTTGAAATGTTTTTCCTGAACAATGCAGATTACGCCTATTCCGCAGATTAAAAAAACTCAATATGGGGGTTACCCAGTCGTCCTTTGTTGGAGTTGCTTTGTAGGGTGGAAGCTTTTAATCAATTGGATGTATGGTGGATGTCATAAATGTAAAACTGGGCTGAAATAAAAGAATGAATTATTGTAATAAAGAAAGTAAAATTGAATTATGTACACAACTTTATATGACCTGACTCTCACCTATCTGTACAATATCAAGCAGTGAAATAGCTAATTAACTTCCATATTTTGACACCAATCCCGTTGGGAGAGTTTCATTGGAAGGAAGAGTTGAAATTATTGAATAATTGAAATCAATTATCGCAGGTAAGTCGATAGATACACTACGTGTTCAATTCAATTTCAATTTGTTCATTCATTCATCCTCTACATGTTTGTCTCACATCGATATTCCACATAACATATGTTTCTTATGAATTAAATTACTTGATTATATGGGTTATATTGGAAGCGCAGAAGCGCCACATATTTTGATTATTCGTTTCTTGAAAATTACGCGCTTGAAACTAAAAACTACGACTTCAATTTCGAAATTACGATTTTAATCTCCAAATTCCGACTTCAATCTTGGAATTACGACTTTAATTTTAAAATTACAAATTCAATATCGAAATTACAACTTTAACCTTGAAATTTCGACTTCAATTTATTTTCAAATTATGACCTAAATCCTGAAATGTCGACTTTAGTCTTGAAATTTAGACTTTGAACTAGAAATTACGACTTCAATCTCTTGATTACGACTTTAATATCGAAATTACGACTTTAACTTCGAAATTACGACTTTATTCTTGATATTCTGATTTAAATTTAGAATTTACGACATTTATATGGAAATTTCGAATTCAATCTTGGAATTTTGACTTCAGTTTCGAAATTACGACTCAAATTTCGAAATCACGAATTTAGTCTCGAAATTACGAATTGGAACTTGAAATTTTGACTTCAAAATCAAAATTTCGACTCAAATCGAAATTTGGAACACATACATAATGTATTCGTTTCAAAATGTCTTTGCAGGATGGAACTCCAGTAACGTTATTTACAGATACAGGTGGTATAAAAACATGAAAAGTTTTATTTCTCATTTTCAACATCTCCTACCACGTAGTAATGGTTACCTCCATCAATTTATTGAATGTTATATATTAAACATTTCCTCATTGAATATTTTCTCCAACTATATATTTCGAATATATTTGCTTTGCTACTGAACATGTGTGTATGAAGTGATTTTTGATAGGTATATGCACGTTAACCAAGATTTCCAATCATTCTCTGAATATATACTAAATTGTTCATAAATAATTTAATGATCAGTCGACTTACTTGAAAGTATCAGTGATCTTAATTATATGAGCAGTTTCGTCGAAAGATTAAAAACTCCCCCTCCATTGATTAGTATCTCAAACATTGAAATTTTCTCTTTTTTCCATTTCTTCTTTTTTGCATTGGAATTTCTGTTTATTTTTGTTGTCTTTTTTTCTTCATGCATTTGCATTTTTATTTCTATTTATTTTTGTTTTAATTTTTTCCCATTTCTCGAATCTAAGTTCATTGTCGAAATGATTGGAATATATTGTTAAAAGAGTACACTTTTTCAATTGCTGCTTACCCAATTAT